>JAOSBO010225141.1:0-14585 GCA_027563915.1 Erythroxylum rotundifolium | reverse complement strand
CAAAACATAAAGAAGCCATTAAATGAGACTCTTCTCATTTGTTTTAAGATGGCTATATGAAAAGACCAATAACCTAATGACATGTCAATTTTTGTTTTAGTGAAGAAAGAAGGAAGATGATCCATCGAATGCACCTCTTTCATCTTTAATCAAATGAACGCTAAAAGGTTACAATACATGCCATCATTAAAAGAAAACTATTAAACCATTTAATGGCAAGATCATTACTCCATTTAATGATGATAAAACATGATCAATACCATCTTTATTTAGCAATTCAATGCTAAATGTGCAGCTGGACATTTAGCCCTAATAAAATCAAAATTTCACCTTCCATTTCTTTAAGAATTTTGTTTCAATTTGATTAATCAACTTAATCAAACTAAACCAAAGTCTAGCCCATTTCTAAATGTTCATTTAGGTTTCTAATTAACCATTAATTAGTTCAAGCCCATCATTCAATCATGAGCTTTAAAACCTCCGTTTATATTTTTTACTTTGTTTGATAATTCCAGTGGGAAATCTTATTGAACTTAGATAATTCAAGCTCTAATAAGCCCAAAATTAATTTAATGTCATTAGAATTAATTATAGGTTATTAACTAAATGTCATTCCACTAAAGACAATTATTTGAACTCTTGAATTACTATATATTATGAGAACACATATCCAATTGCAAACCCTATTATGAACCTTATTATAATGATCTGCAAAACAAAAGGTAAAATTACCATTTATATATGGTGATTAACACACAAAATCTCACCTTGGTGATTAACACACACAAACTCCTGGCACCAGTTTAATTACCAATCTTCATAAAACATCTAGAAGTGACAATATCACTATAAACTCTTTATTTGAGTGAATGTTCCCTGATACATGTTTCAATTAATAATTTTAACATGCAGGCACTGAATTAATACTCTGTAAAAATCCATTCCAATCATAATAAGAATTATAATGAAACATAGTTCACCACTCATCAAGATTATGGTCCATAATAAGAAAATGCTAAAATGAATGTTTTAAGATTAAAGTAAAGGCCTACTTTATTCATTAAAACATACGTGATTCTAGATTCATTTAATAGTGCCATTATCGATAGTCAACTACTATCATGATATGAAACTCATCATTCCCTTGAAGTAAACTCCTTTAGTCACATGGAGATAAATCGCAACACTATAGTCCAAACCATAATCAAGCGACCAACTTGATTATTTTACTGTGAATCAATTAATTTATATTCTAATAATACAAATGTTTCCCATACGTCTTTATGTTTATGTATATTATTAACAAAAGAATCTTGGTTCATTATGACTAGTTATATTAAACTTATACAAATAAAACCAAACTCTTTTGTTTTATTAATAATAAGTATTTTCATTACAAACCTGTAACTGGAAGAAGATTAAGTTACATGTAAATACACTTGCTTTCTAGGGCATTATATTTACGTAACTCTAACAATCTCCCACTTGCCCTAAAGCAAGCTTGACATATTCCTCATTCCCATCCCTCCTAGGCAACCCTCAAGACTCTTTTGAGATAATGTCTTTGTGAACGGATCAATAAGGTTTTGCTCTATGGGAATCTGTACCACATTCACCTCCCCACGTTGTATTATCTCCTTTATGAGATGATACTTTCGCTCAATGTGTTTCACATCTTTGTGGTTTTGAGGATCTTTAGAATTAGCCACTACCCTACTATTATCACAATAAAGTGTAATGACATTTTCTGCCTCTTGAACTACCTTCAAATCATTTAGGAACTTATGGAGCCAGATTACTTCCTTTGTTGCTTCACAAGAAACAACATACTCAACCTATATAGTTGAATCAATAATATAAGATTGCTTGACACTTCTCCAGACTATGGCTTCGGTCTAGTGGAAAGAATTGCATACATTAAACTTCCAAATGCTAAAGCATATGGAATGTTACGTATGTGTTCAACCTCCTCTTGAGTTTTAGGTGCTTGTTCCTTTAAAAGTTTGATTCCATGTCTAGTCAGTGTGAAATCCCTCTTGAAATCTTGCATGGCAAACTTATTGAGCATATTCTTAATGTAGGTTAATTGAGACAAAGCTATCTGTTTGTTCTTACGATCCTTTATAAGTTTGATCCCTAGAGCATAGTTATCCTCTCCCAAATCCTTCATTGATAACTGTTCATTTAGCCATTCATCAACTGTAGATAACATTCCCACATCAGTCCCAATTAGTAGAATGTCATTAACATATAGAATTAGGAAAGTAACCTTGCCTTCTTGTATTCTTTTATAAACACAAGGCTCATCTAGGTTTTGTGTGAATCCATAGGTTTTGATAGACTTATCAAACCTATTGTTCCAAGACCTAGATGCTTCCTTAAGTCCACAAATGGACCTTCGCAACTTGTATACGTTATGCTCATTACCTTGATCAACAAAACCTTCTGGTTGGGCCACATAAATGATCTCCTCGTGATTCTCTTTAAGAAATGCAATCTTGACATCCATTGGTCAGGGCATTATATTTACATGACTCCAACTTAAGAATCCTTCTATGCATTGATTTATAGTTTCTAAACTTTTCTCCTTAAACACTTTGATTGCACTGAGTGAATCCTTTGTAAGGGTGTAAAAAAGTGTGATTTTGATTTCAAAAAGAATATCTATGTTATTTTTATTGATGTTAACTTATGAAGGTTGATTTTAGGATACTTTAAATCTAATTAGAGGTTAATTTGATTGATATTATATGATTATTTTGAGTATGGGTGGATAGAGTTAACTTAATAATGGATGAATGTTTTTAAGTTTGATGATTTAGATTATGAATTGCTCAAGAAATAGAAAAAGATTTAAGTGTGGGGATGATTGATAAACAATTAATTGTCTATATTGATATGCCCATATCAATGTGTTTTACCCGTCATTCAAGAGTTTTATAGTATTTTTGGTACTTATCTTACTTCAAGTGTGTTTTTAGGTGATGATTATTTTCAAAGACCATGAGGAAAAAGTTTTAGGTTAAATTATAACATGGAATGGAAGAGTTTAAGAAATTTTGGAGATATATAGTCATATATAGTAATTATGTAAGTCACTGTAAATGTGTTGACCTTAAAAGACACAGTTCTTACCCATGTGTCATTTCACTCCTGTTTATGTTTCCCATGTAAGCTTATAGGACCATGCAAAGTCACGTTTGAGGTGTTTCTAAGGTACACAGTAAACTTTATGATCGGGTTAGTACCCGTATATATCTAAAAAACATAACTTGTTGCTATATAAGGATACTTTTTGAAGGCTGAAAAAAGAGGAGGCAATTGGATTCAGAAAGAAGTGAACAAGAGTCATCATAGATACCTAAAAAGGAAGACGAAACATAAAAATGGGCAGCATATTTTCTATCATAATTGAAAGAAGAGAACAATTATAGATTTTGCTCCTAACTCTTTTCTTATTTCCTTGTTGTTATTAAATATTCACGATGATTAGATTTAGATTTTTAGTTATATATATGGATTACTGAATTCCTCTGTTAGGAATTAGTATTAAATTATTAGTTGAAATTTATATTCTTAATTTAATGAATATGATTGTGATTTTTATCATTATATAACCAATTTGGATCGAGATACTGGATTGACTCACTTGTTTTGTGATATCTAGGGAGATCTAGTATTGCAATAGACCTATAAACATCAAATTGACTAACACGGAGGAAGGCTTCAAAAATTAAAATCTAAGAAAAAAGTTATGGCACAAAAAAGAATAAGCTCACAAAGTCCAAAACTTGATGAGCAAGGATTTAGGCAAAAGTGAGAGCATAAGAAAACTTAAAAATAACATTAAATTAGTGAAAGCATGCTTTTAGATAGATGTCAAAAATTGTTAATAAGTAGGTTAGGAAAAAATTACAACCTTCAAAAGGTTTTGTTAGGTTAAAAATTAGGCAACCTAAGAAAATATTATAAAAATGAAAATTAGTTGTAAAAAAATGAAGAAAATCTCTTTCGTGTGTGGAAATAATAACGTATTATGAAGAAATGTTATAAAATCATATTGTAAGTTCTCAACAAGTTTTTAATTTAGAGGAGTTCATGATTATTTTTTATGGTCCATTTGAAGGTCAAGTTGCAAGTAGGAAACCCTTTGGATATTGATTGAATCAATAACTCAAAAATTGTCACATCTCATTATCAACAGAACTAGTTTGCATCCTTATCCTTTCTTTGTAATTCAATTGCATAGCATATTGTTCCAATCATTAACCTTGAAATTCAATTTAAAAGACTATCCTTATTTGAATCATTTTGAATATCAACTGTAATACTTAATATCTCAAATAATAGAAATCGTTAACACTACTGTATGAACAATAATTGAACAAGTTTGTTTCACTAAATTTAATGGTTGTAAAAAATTATCGAATATAGATATATTTTACACATGTAACATTTATAAATTATTGGATTTTATTGGATGAATTTTTGGAAGAACTTAAGTGGTTCTAATAGTCCTAAGACTTTAAAGCAGCAAAATAGAAAAAGCAATATCTCTCATTTTCATTAATGACAAATGTCACTTTGAGACATTATATAAATTTATAATCATTTTAATAATCATGATTTGATTTCCACTATATAAATAGATAGCATAAATGCTAGCATTATTCAATAAAAAGATAACTATGAAAATAGATGATGTCTTTTATTTCTTTATGTTTTATCACTATCAATTCATATGAAAACATTTCAAAATGATTAATCTAATATATGTATATTTACATTCATTTTAGGAATAGCTTAGCAAACTTCCATTCATTTCTATAATAAGAAAAATATAAACATTTATCTAGTTTGATCCTTTCATGTCAAAACCTTAGCCACTTTCCTAGGTATTCTAGCTAATTTTCAAATGCCTAAATAACTTTCTAGGTCTTTCTTTCCAAATATCATATCAAAACTTAGACACTTTTATAGTTATCTTAATTTAGTTTTTTTTTAAAACTCACTTCTCTAGGAATCCTAATTTGGATATAAATGTTTAGATACCATCCTAGGTTTCTTTTATCATTTTGAGGAAAATTTTAGAAACTTCTTTATGCATCCCAGATTATTTATATAAACTTAGATACCTCTCTAGATATCTTGTCCAATTTTCACTTCCAAACCTTCAATATTTGTCCATGTTCATAAGTGAATATATGGATACCTCTCTAGTTCTCTTATATAAAAACTCTCTTCAATTCAATGTTGGGCGCAACATCTCTCAATTTATAGTACATGGATTGTTAAAGAATAAAATTTAGGTATATTAATGTTTAGACAGTGAAAGGTTTTATTAGGTAAAGTACTAATAAGGGCATTATACAAGGTAAAGAGGACCTAACAAAGAAGATTAGAGATGAAAGAGACGAAGATATATAATGTCTAGCTAGAAATACGAGCCTATAAAAATAATAAAGTATGTCTTGTTGACCAAATTGATGGTACCAAATGAAAAGTTAAAGTTTCATTAATTCGTAATTTAAATTAAAATTTTTTGAATATTGAGTTTCTTCTTGAATTCCCTGGAACTTTTTTGCTTAAGTTCAATTTTGGTGTAATATTTAAGGTTCAAATTAAATTTTTTATTTCATTTTAAACTTTAGGTAAGCCATAAAATCCAAATTATTCAATGGTATGTTTTACTTCCAATTTTTCAACATAAATTTATATTAATATCCCAATTTTTTATCAAAATCTCTAAACAATTTAAAAACTTTTGTGAACCTAAATAACTGTCTAACACCTTCTCTATTTTATAACTAGACTCTTTAACTCATTTTTCTATTTAAGATTCTTATTTCGTTTCCTTAGGTTTTTCTCTATCATTCTTTAATAAGGTATAATGAATCAATTTTAAGTTTTGGTCTCTTTTTGATAGAGAGTGTAAAAAATGCCAATGATACATTTGATTCTCCTATTATACTATATTTCTTAATCGATTCAACAATGTTATAAATGATAAATGTTAATTAGGTTATATTTTTAACATAATTTTTAGAGTATTTGACTTATGTTTGGAAGATTTCTATAGAATTTTGTACATATCATGGCTTTAATTTTGTTGACAAGCTTTGTTTTAGCTCCCTAATTAAGAAGAAATAGACTCAGGCAACTTAAGCAAAGATGAAGAAGTGTTGGCATAAATTTGGATAAATACAAATTGAACATGGTCCTATGTTTACAACATAGTTTGAAAAAAAGATCGTGTTTAAACTTTTATAACCTAATGAAGCATTTTGGTTCTTAGAGAAACTTACTCTATGAAGAACACGACGTTAAATATAGACCTATATTTTAAGACACATTATGCATACAGAACCATGTTTTACCCTATGAAGGCTACCACAGCATTCAGCTTATTTAACAACTTGGATAATAAGGGAATATTTTCTAACTATGCACTTATTTTTCTGGTCTCCAAAACCAGGTTCCTAAGGAAAACTTTCAAAATCATAGTGAAGGATGTACTAAGACAATATAGATGTAGTATAGCCCATGTGTTGATGACCAATGTTAGTTGTGATCCTTACATAAATTATGGTTTCTAGTGGTTGTGAAGAGCTCAAGATCAATGTGGACTCATGTTAGTTAAAATTTTTTGGTTTTCTTAAGATTTAAAGGAGAGAGATGCAAGGAACTAAAGAGAAGAGAGTTGAAGGATAAGAGGATAACCAGTAGAGTGTATTATAAGGATAATTTTGGTGTAAGAACGAAACAACCTTGTACATAATGATCAAGATTCCATCAAGCTTTAATTAAGAAGCATTAAGGTTTTAAGAAAAATCATAATGTTATTTTTTATCTTGTTTTATTTATTGTTTATTATTGTTTTTTACTTGTCTTTTTTTAACTAAACTAAGATAGATCAAGGTAAGATAAGCTCTTAGAACCTATTGTTTGAATTGATTCTTTGATTAATGTATGACATAAGTTCTCTTCAGAATTTTTTACTAGTCTATATTGTGTTGAATTGAAATAAAAATGCAAAAGATTCAATTTTGAATTTGATATATAGGTATTAAGAATTTATGTGCATGAATAGATTATGGTATGAATAATGAGAGTTGTAAGAAATCGAAAACTAGGACCATAGAAATCTTATGGGTTAGATTCAAATATATTAAGAGAATTAATATAACAAATTAATATGATCTTAAGGGTTTTGTTTTGATACAACTTTCATTAAATCAACATAAGGATAGATTTTTATGTTGATAAGTGTGAATTACATCGAAGTTTTGAAGAACGGAGAAGTTTTGAAGACATTAGGGCCAAAACAATGGCCTACGATCATGGTACAATAGACCATGATAGTGTAAGAAGCACTGGAGTTAGCCCACGATTGTGTCCCATATGCCATGATCATGATAGAAGGCTCAGATGTGGCCCAAGATCATGGCATGTAGGGTCACAATCATGACCTGTGTTATGTAGACAAGCAGACACTCAAAAACATCAAGTTTTGAGGGATTTTTTGGACCTTTTGGACCGTAAAATAACCCCAGGGCTGCTTAGAACACAAAAGCTATTTAAAGAATAAGACAAAAAATAGGAAGGAAATTTTTCTTCATCCACTTTCAAAGAAACCATAGAGAGAATTGTCGAGAGATAAAGAAAGATAAGAAGGAAGAGAGAAGTGGAGAAGAAACTGACTCGACATACTTCTCAGATTAGGAGTTTCTTGACATCACTACCACCTAACTTCATTCAGATCATATTTCCTGTTTATTTTCAATTTTTATTGTTATATAGAATTGGGAATATTAGAATTATGATAGGATTTTTGAACATTGAGATTTTCTAAACTCACCTTCGGGGGTTTTATCTTTAATTTAATGGAATTTGATTATTTGTGCTTTTACAAGATTTATTGTGATTTAATTTCTGCAATTGCATAATTTGGTCATAAATTGAGAGGGTGAATTAAGTGAAAATAATTAAATTAGGATAACAAGAGTTAGGTGTTTTAATAGAGCAAGAATTAAATCAAATCGGTAAATTATACGAAGAGAGATCTTACATAGGTTCACGATAGTTTTAGACAACTTTAGATTTAATTAAGGTTTTGGATAGATTGCTAATCTAGAGATTGTAATTCTTGTAATCTGATTAGGGTTTATAAATTAAGGTTAATGGTTATAATTCAAGAGAGAGTAATCAACCCTAAGACCATCTAGAACCAATAATCTAATAATGCATAATCAATTAGGTTAGCATTGAAGATAGGTAAAATTCCACTTTCTCTCAACTGGTAGTTCCTTAAGTTGATTCTTCAGTGTTCATTGCAATTGCTAAATTGTTAACATTTCATGATTGATTTTTTAATTGAATTGCATTCCTGTTTTAGTTTTGTTACATTTGAACTTTCGGGATTTGTTTTAGCCTTAGATTTTAGAATTAGATTATCCCTCCTTGTGGGATCAACACCTTAGGTACTACATGAACAACCCATGTGTTTATGGATTACTAAGGTTAATTAATTAAAACTTACACACATTGCAAAATCTATATGAAGTTTTTGGCATCGTTGCCGGGGAGGCGATTAGTTTAGGTCTATAGTTTAAGGTGTTTATCAATTTTTAATTTTTAATTTTGTTCTTTCTTTCCATTTTTGAAATCAAACTCTTACAAGAACACAACAGTCACAAGAAGATCGAGTTGTGCATCTAAAATCTTAAATTTAATCATCACTCGATTAGAATGATCTATTAGGAAAGCTCAGCATGAAGAAGAAGAGGAAATCACCGAAGCAACAATGGCTGAGAAATTTCCACAAGATTTAAACCATGGAACAAACCAAGGATGTCAACAATAGACCATTATGGACTTGATGAGACGAGGGTTTAATGCGGCTAACCGAGGAATAGCTAGGCCACCCGTACAAGCTGCATCATTTGAAATCAAGCTAGCTCTCCTAAATATACTTCAACATAACATACAGTTTTATGGTCTAACGAATGAAGATCCTAACGTACATATAGTGAACTTCCTTGAAATATATGATACCTTTGGTACTATCAGGTGTCAGAAGATGTAGTCAGACTTAGGCTTTTCCCTTTTACCTTTAGAGATAGACCAAAAGCTTAGTATCATTCCCTTAACCCAGCCAATGTCACGACTTAGGATCAGCAAGGTCGTGTCTTTTAAGATAAGTATTTTCCCTTGACCAAGACTACAATGATCATTAAGGAGATTGCTAACTTCCAACAAAGTAACAGGGAATTGATCTATGAAGCATAGGAATGGCATAAGGATTTGCAACAGAAATTCCTATGCTCTAATTTACCTAAGAAATTCTTATTGCAAACATTCTATAACGGAGTAACCCCATATACGAGAGGCACAATTGACATAGCTTTAAGAGGATCATTGATGAGAAATACAATAGATGAAGTGGAAGCGCTGATAGAGGAGATGACGAGTAATAGCTACCCGTGGATGAACGAGTAGAGTAGACAAACTACTACATTCAGAGAATAAAAAGGAATTGTAGTTGTTGATCAAATGACTGAAATGTAAGAAAAATTTGATAGCTTGACTCGACACCTCAACAACATAAAGGCTTCATCCTCAGCTTTGGTGAAAGCCATGCAACTTAAGTGTGAACTCTGTAGACAAACGAACCATGATACAATGGATTGTTTCTTGATGAAGGAAAGAGATCCATAGCAAGTGAATTATATAAGAGCTTAATATGGACGAGGAGTAGGAAACAATCCCTACTCCAATACTTATAACCCTAGGTAGAAGAATCACCCTAACTTCTCGGGGACAAACAATTTCATAGGATAGTTTAGGCCTCAAAAGACAATCAAACTTCCAACAACACAAACAAAGCTCGATGGAATCCAAATTGGAGAGGATTTTAGATAAGCTTGGAACTCTAAACGATGGAAAATGCCTGCCCTAGGTCAAAGGTCATATGTGATTTTTGTACTGACATTCTGACTTATTATTTATAAATTATAAGGTATTCTTTTATATAAGCATGTATATTGTTTATGTAATGTGATTTACTTTCCATGAATAGTATTAGGCTTATGTCATCAAATATATGACTTGATAGTAAAACCATAAGCATTATAATATTATTCTAAACTGTCCCTGGTCGATCATTATTAGTAAAACAATAATGAATTAAGGCTATTATGTGTTCTGCTTGATGATCACATTTTCTTGGTCATGGATATGAGTTATCAAATCAAATACATAGATATATGTAAGACCACATGGTTTCAAGTCATTAGTGATTCTCAATATGGTTTGACTTTACTCCTTTGACCTAAAGTCATCATGGTTCCCTACATGAGGAATTCAATGTTTTGACATTAGATTAAGTTATATTTAACTGGATAACAAGTAGTCTTATGTTGGACATTAAAAGAATCATGTGAAGGGATGTGAATGATGTAAATGGGATTTGCACCTCTCTTAAATGAGAGAGATATCATTTGGGCCCATTGACAAGTTTGACTAAAGAAATGCATGGTCGTGCTCGAATGAAATGATAAGGAGTCATCAATGTCATTTGTTATAGCCAGTCAACTTAGGAATCAAGAAAAAAGGTTGGCATGTACTATGTCGTATGATTAATCTTGATATCGTGTTACAAAGGGACTGAGTCTGTAACCATGGTTATAGGTTAAATCAGATTATCGATCCTCATTTGATTTACGTAATTATAATGTCTTACTAGAGGCCACTTATGACTTATGGGCCTTGAAGTTTAATCAAGCCTATTACTGGTCGCACGATGTGTTTTGCTCTTATTCTCTATTTATTAGGCACTGAATAAATATATGTGGATATATTTATTGGGTTAGATTAAATTAAGTTGTCGGGCTTTTATTATAT
Organism: Erythroxylum rotundifolium; assembly: GCA_027563915.1. NCBI lineage: Eukaryota > Viridiplantae > Streptophyta > Magnoliopsida > Malpighiales > Erythroxylaceae > Erythroxylum > Erythroxylum rotundifolium. The sequence continues at coordinate 3,683 of JAOSBO010225141.1, read as the reverse complement.
GAGATATAATATGGGCCGAAACTTATTAAGCTTCCATAATCCTAATGGGTTTAGGATTATGATATTCCTATTCCTAATAGGTTTAGGATTAGGGTTTCTCTATAAATAGAGGGATTATGTCTTATTAGAAGACATACAAAAACGCTTAGCCACTCGTCACTTTTCCCAAGAGAAAAATAGTGCGGCATTCTAATGTGTTTTAGAACATGCTAGCACACATTAGCCACTACCCAGATGGTTCATCCTCATGTGGATACTAGTAGAGGATGTTTGGGAGCTGCGGTGTCAAGATATCTGGAAAGAAACCTAATCTATATGCTACAAGAAGTAATTCTGCATACTTCTTGTTGTGAAATTTTGATTAACCAAGACACAAGACCCAAATTTTATTGTCCATTCCACTACGCAATGTGCATTCCCAGGCCATAAGCAATCCAACAAAAAGGAGTTGGGAGGAAAAATTAAACAAGTAACAAAGAACCAAGCCTCTTCAATCCATAATCTAAAGGTCCAAGTGAATCAATTGTCAAACACTTTCTCTACACAAAATGTAGGAAGTTTTCCTAGAACTTTGAGAACAAAACCAAGAGAGCAACTAAAGCCTATTACACTTTGAAGTGGGAAGGAACTTTAACCATCGACCAAGATAATAAAGTAGCTTGTTCATCCTGTTGAGAAAAATCAAGGAAAGGAGAAAGAAGTGAATATGAGCAAATACCCTCCTTATATTGCCCCTTTGCCATATCAACCCAAGATCCCTTTTCCTCAATGATTATAAAGGAAGAAGTTAGATACACAATTTGAAAAATTCGATGAGAAATTAAAGACACTATAAATAAATCTCTCATTTTTAGAGGCTTCTGAACATATGCCTAAATTTGCAAAATTTTAGAAGCATATATTATTAAAAGGGTGCTTGGGAAGATAATCAAACTCTTCGAAGAAAGGGTAATTTATCCCATCTCCGATAGTGAATAGGTCAATCCAATATAATGTGTACTTAAGAAGGGTGGAATGATGGTAATAGAAAGTGATAGTGGGGAAATAATTTCAATAAGAATGATTATAAGATGGAGAGTATGCATAGTTTATTGCAAACTCAACTTGGTGACTAAGAATGATCATTTTCCTTTCCCGTTCATAGACCAAATGATAGAAAGATAGCTAGAAATTCATTTTGTTGTTTCCTGGATGGATAATCAGATTTTCATTTTCCCTAATGATCAAGAAAACACCACATTCACCTACCCTTATGGTACATTCATGTCCAGAAGGATGTCTTTCAGACTATGCAATGCCCCAACTAATTTCAAAGATGTATGATGTCTATCTTCGCTTATATGATAAAAGATATAAGTTGGTGTTCATGGATGATTTTTCAGTTTGTGAGATATTTTCAGGATGTGCTTAAAGAATTTGGACAGAGTTCTTTAAATAAGTGAAAAGTCACACTTGGTGTTGAATAGGGAGAAACGTCATTTTATGGTGCCAAAGGGGATAGTGGTAGGTCATAAAATCCCACACCAAGGATTTGGGATTGATAAAGAAAAAATAGAAGTGATAGAGAAACTTCCACCACCAAGTAATGTAAAAGGTGTGCGAGGATTCTTAGTTCATGTAGGATTTTACCATCAATTCATCAAAAACTTTTTGCAAATCGCAGGATCTTTTGTAATGCCCCAACATATACCCTGGAAGCATTATACCATGTCTAAGGCATATTAAAAATTGAACATGATGAATTAAGTACGTCTTAGTAAGAGATGTAAAGGTACCTAATGTAAAAAACAAGGGTAAATGGATAATTTGTTCATTTCAGCATGGACATACATACGTAGACATGAAATATGTATGGAAATTTTTGATATGCTTGCTTTCATTTATGAATGTGATGTGAGGGGAATTGATAAAACAAGCATTCCATAATTAAATGGGATGTTTTTGGATAAATTAGATGTATTTTTGTGTTGCGCTTGCATGATAAGACCGAAGTTAGTTGATTTGGGATGTGTGCCTCATTGAATGGATAGTGATTCGAGCCTTTTTATTCTTACCCTTAGAGGTCAAATCAAAACTTTTTAATTCCAAGGATTGCAATATAGAATGTAACCTCGGGTCGTTTCACTTAATCAGAACTTGATGAATGGAACTAAGCTAGCCTATATGTCATGATATGCAAACAAAATTAGTGAGGAAGAGGTGGTTTAAATCTTTGGAAATTTGGACAAAAATGACCTAATTGTAAGAAATTGTAATGAAAAGTATTTTTGGATTTCAGGAATAGAAAAGCGATAAAATGAAAACAATGATCAAATGATGAATGTATCCTCTTGAAAATGAGCTTTGGTTATCACAGTTCAAAACAAATTTTTATGGGAGTGAATCATTAAATTTCAAATGGTAAACCTTAAAGAACTCTTTAAGTCCAAGGTTTTAATCAATGAACTCCTTTTCTTAAAACCTTGTTGAATGCTCTTAGTGTGTGCAGCAGGTAAGTCAATGCAATAAGTCATTTTGGGATCTAGAATCATCTCAGTATCAAACATAACTAGGTAGATAAAAGAGAATTAACCAAATCACAAATAGACATATATAAGACTTCATATATTCTAGTTCCAAGTTCTACATCAACAAATCCTAATAACACAATGATTGTCCAATACTTGATTAAACTCTAATCAAGAATATTAAACTACAAATTACAAATCCTAAACCTAGGAGTTTATAACAATGTAGCTGAACATGGAATAAACTACTCCCCTTTGAAGCCCATTGAACTCTAGCCATTGCTACATTTTCAAGCTGAAAGAGGTGCTTAGCCAAGCATTACTCTAGGAGAATTAACAAATGGGAACCCACTGGAAGCATCCATGGTAGAAGTTGTCGGGTGAGGAGTTGACGGTGAAATGGAGGAGAGTGGATGGTGGAGTGTCTGAAGGTTTAGAAAGTGAGAGTCTACTTCTTATCATTGTGTTGGCTCCCTCTTAACATAAAATGGTAGGTTTTTAATATAAATGGGTTATGGATTGTGTTGCACAGTGGGTAAATTTCTGAAAATGGTTCAGGTATTTGAAGGTTCACCGCAGAGAACTTTTCCCAAAAGTTTTAGCTCCATTGTTGGTTCTTTTGCAGCGGCGACAGAATAAATTTTCATTGTGGAGAACTTTTCCCAAAAGTTATGCTTGCAATTCTTCATACTTCACAAGGGCAATACCTCCCTTTCATTGCGACGAACTTCTTGTTGCACCTGTTCACTTGTTGACTTGACTTCAACCTTTCCTTGACTCTACATCTTCTTAAGTCTCTTCTTCTTGAGTCTCCTATAATAAAGAAATGGTAGTTTGTAGTAGCAATTGTTCTCAGAAAATTAATTAGTGTAATTAATACTGATTTGTGACAAATTTTACTCTCAAACTACATAAAATAAAGGTAAACACTCAAGAGTCAAATTAAGTATAAAATCTAGAAATAGGAGCCAATAAGTGTAGTAAAAGTCATGAAAATGTTGCCAATTTATATAATAAACTTGGTCTCAATCAAATTTCCCCCACACTTAGACCTTTTTACTCCTGGACAAAGTTTATAAGAGTCAAAGAGACACAAGTGCAAAAAAAAATCCCAACTATGCTTAAAATAAGAGTAAGAATTGGTAAAAATCATTTCCTCAGAAATCAATCAAAGCA
>JAOSBO010225132.1:0-14586 GCA_027563915.1 Erythroxylum rotundifolium | reverse complement strand
TGAAGGTAACCTTTTCAGATCACAAAGAATGGAAGAGAATAACAATTTTCTTAAAAGGTTCAGTACAACATTAACACATCTAACAAGTTTGGAACTACAAGGCTCGACATCAAATGAAATCTTAAACATATCAAACCTTAATCATATAATAAGAAACTAATTATTTGACCTAATTTATGAACAAAAAAGCAATTTGAAATTAAAAATTATTATTTAGAAAATTTTAAATTGTAATTTATTAAAACATTATCTTTAATAATAAAAAATTTGCAAATTTTTTAATCATTAATTATGTTTAGTACAAACTACGTTTTATATCCCCAACGAATCAATTTGGGTGCCATTTTTTAATTGTAAATAATTTTTAAGTACGAAAATAACTTTGTAGCTAATATAACTTTACGTACTGAGGTTGGGCGGTAAGTTTTCTTACAATCAATTGGAAGTTAACTTATGTTGGGTAATAAAACTAACAAGGATTAGACTGCATGATCATTTGCAAGTTTGCTTGTGTTTCCTCCAAAATATCAATGACTTCTGAAGTGATTCGACGCATAAAAATCCTGCCCCTTAATTTTGTAAACGGTAATTTTTGTCTTAAACAAATCACATCACATGCTATTTTTAATTTACTTTTCTCAACAAGCTTTTCTCAAGCAATTTTGTGGATCTGTAACCAAATTCGACTACACCTCTCTACGACTGGAATTCATCATGGTATGCTCTTGCAAGTTTAATGCATATATTGCCTTTTCAGGAACTGAGTTGTGTCTTGTTTCAATTCAACATGCAGTACTAACTTTCATTTTCCTTTATACAGACTCCTTGTAGGGGAAATCCCAAGTTGTGACTTCACAGGTATATGTTGCGTGCGATAATTTTTAGAAAGTTGTAGGAATAAGGTTAGTTACATTCTGAGGCTTAGATTGGAGGTAAACAAGGAGTTGAAAAAATATGCTTTCTGATGTGTTCTTTCTTGGAGGAGCATACTAATCTTTGACTTAAATTCACTGAAATTGCAGTTGCTTTTCTCTAGTTATTTGTGATTGTTTTCTTGTTGGTTAACATTTATGGTAAGTTACTCAGATTTGTTGATATCTCCTAAAATCATCTTGCTCCTTTTTTCTTTTGTGTATATTCAGGTTTCGTTCTTCCAGGCATTGTTGTATGCATCCTTTTATTGGTTTTGCTATTAACTAGAGACAATATCAACAAAATATGTTTTAGGATTAGAGAGCAAATCAACGACCGGTGCCTTTTTCTTGCTAAACATGCCAAATGGTAGACCGTATACAAAAGGTTTCTCTTTGATTTGAAATGGTGGTTGAAGTGTTCTAGGTGATATAGAGGACAACTTAAACTTGAGATGCTTGTTACATTGCAATCCTTGGGCATGTGGCTTGTAATAGATTGCAAAGAACTTTCTGAAAATGTTAAAAGCGCAACATAAGTTCTGGGTTTCATAGAGATATGCTCTAAAGCAAAAATGCCAGACATCATAGTCCAGTAAAACACTTAACAAAGGTCAATCTAAATTAAAATCTTAGATTTGGAATCCACGTTTCTGCCTTTTGACGAGATATAGTGTGTTTAGTGTTGTTCCCTTTACATTTTAAGATCTTGGTATTTTGTTCTTTGCTACATGAGGACGGGTTCATTTCTGATGTTGTAGTTCAATGAGTTCCTTGGAATGAGGTTTGAAGGGGAAGTATTTGGAGAGACATGAATATACTTTGCATTTTTTATTCTTGAATTTGTTTAATATCTCATTACTTAACTTGCTACTAGGGGTTCTATACAGAGCTGATTCGAAAGTTTATGACTTTGCTGATTAAAACAGTTGCAAATACATTTTGCTGAATTGTAGTTTTGTCATCTATGGCAGTTTACAAATTATGTGCTAATAGTGCATATGGAATAATCGAGTAATACATCAGCCATTCTCACGTTTTGATCATCTTTTGTTTATTTTCCTTGTTTAAAAATGTTTCAATTCCCTTTGCATCTTCTTGAAAAATGTCTCAGTTCCCATTGCATCTTTTTTTCCTTCCTCCTACTCAGTTTCTCTAAGAAGATTCTTCCTGTTGTGTTCTGTCCTTTACTTTTGCTTTAATGGACTCTGTAGTTTATTGGTAGAACTGGAAGGAAATAATGAATATGCTTTAGACAAGGAAAACACAATTGTTTATTGAATGCAAATAAAATGATATAGAGAGTACTGAAGCATCTCACAGGCACCCATACTAATAACAAAAGACAATTCGAGCTGCCTAAACTCTAAGAATATACTTAAAGATAGAAAGTTTGCACCCCCATGTGACAATGACTATAGACCTATTTATAGACTTGACTCCTAGAGACCTAATTGTAGATAATAACAAATAATCCACTTCTATTGAAAATAAGAAACCTAATTGTAGATAACAACAAGTAACCCACTTCTACTAAAAATCATAAACTAACAACTCTTCCTATTTTTCCTCTAATAACTGCAAACTAATTGCATTATTTGCTCTTAACTTGGTCTTCTTGCGAAAGTATGTCTTTAGTGGTCTATCAGTACCCTCCCTTGGAAAGTCACCTTGTCCTCAAGGTGAAAATAGGGATAACGTTGTTGTAATAGGTCATATGATTCCCAGCTGGCATCTTCAAAAGGATGGTTCTGCCATAAGATAAGCAATTCCAGATCTAATTCATTAGCATGCTTAATCCAACGGTGAGCCAATATTTTTTGAGGTTCCACGTCAAACTTCCAATTGGAATTTAAAGATAATGGAGTTGGCAAATTGGTGGAGAGTTGTCCCTTAGCTTCTTTAAGTAGTGAGACGTGGAAAATAGGATGCACCTTGGCATTAGCAGGGAGCTCTAGTTCATACGCTACTAGACCCCAACGTTTGAGAATCTTATAAGGACCCAAAAATTGAGGCGAAAGCTTCTCATTCATATGCGTAGCTAAAGAATGTTGCCTGTATGGTTGGACTCATAAGAAGACCAATTTGAAATGATTTTTCTCTACGATTCTTAGTCGCATATGCCTTCATTCGATTTTGAGCTTTGAGTAAATTGTCCTTTAAAACTTGTATTATAACATCCCTTTCAACAAGTTGTTCTTCCAATTCTGCTATTTGAGTATCGTCATGACAATACACTTGTAAGGTGGGAGGGTCATGACCATACATAGCATGGAAAAGAGTTGTGTTTGTCGCTGTATGGAAATTGGTGTTGAATGAAAATTCTGCCTAGCACAAGAAACGACTCCAAATCTTTGGCTTCTCACTTGCAAAGCTTCTGAGATAAGCCTCGAAGCAACGATTTACGACTTACGTTTGTCCATCTGATTGTGGGTGGTAAGCTGTCCTCGTCCGCAACTTTGTTTGATTGTGCTTAAAAATTTTGGTCTAAAAGGAATTGGTGAACAATCTGTTCCTATCTGATAGTATGCTTCTTGGAACACCATGTAACTGGACAATTTCCCTGCAAAACACATCAGCAACTACTTTTGCAGAATATGGGTGGGTTAGGGCCATAAAATGGGTATATTTAGATAAGTGATCCACTACAATCAAAATAGTATCATATCCATTGGATTTCGGCAATCCATTAATGAAGCCCATCAAGATGTCTTCCTATACCCTCTGTGGGATTGACAGTGGTTGAAGCAAACCAGCTGGAGATAATGTCTCATACTTGTTTCATTGACATACGAAGCAGTTTTGAACATAATGTTTAACATCGTTCTGCATATTTGGCCAAAACACACCAGCAGAAAGCCTCTTGATTATTTTGAGAAATCCTCCATGTCCACCAGAAGGGGTATCATGTGCTTCTGTTAGAATTAAGAGATGATTCTCAATCCCTTGATTATAGGGATTTGGTTAATAGTTTGGTTATTATCTTGATTTAGTAATTATCTTGTATGATTTCCTAGTTCTAGTCTATGTCTGTTACATTGTCTATATAAGCATGTACAGTATATTACGTAAAACAACAATTTCAATTCACAGAAAACGCGATACACAAAAATTCCCAAACATCCTATGTCTATTTTTGTTTGTTCATCATGGTATCAGAGCCTGTTTCGACCCTGTAGTAGGATTTGAATCAAGGCCATCATCATTTACCTATACCAATCTCGACCACAATGGCGGGGGATGAAGGCAGCCTCGTCAATCCGACCAGCATTGATACACTGGCCACCTAGTTGGCAACGTTGTTACAGAACCTACCACAACAGTCCAACAGCAACCAGTCAATACCAATCCAGACTATAAACTTATCAGTCAAATTAAACCAGTCCAATTACTCCCTGTGGTCCCGCCTGAAGAGAATGGAGATAGGCGGCAGAGGGAAGTTATAGCACATCACCGGCACACCAACATCACCAGCGACAAATGATCCAGCATACACTCAGTGGGAGCAGTCAGACCTCATTGTCTGTTCCTGGCTATTAGAAAACATGGAATCAGATTTAGTTTCCAATTTTGCAGAGTATCCAAGTGCTCAAGACCTATGGGAGGCCTTGTGGACAACTTATAGCCAAGGAACAGATGGTATCCAGTTTTTTGATCTAACAGTTCGAGCAAATAGGATCAAACAGGGAGGGGAATCCCTGGAAATTTTTTACAGTAAACTCCAGAAACTCTGGAGGGAGATAGAGCTACGTCAGCCTAATCCCATAAAACATCCAGAGGACATACAAATATTCAACAGGCTTCGATCAGAAAACAAGTTATATCAATTCTTCGAAGGGATAAATGAGGAATTCGATAGGGAGAAACGGGATTTGCTCAAGGCAAATCCGTTACCTGGAGTGGAGGAGGCTTATGCGATGGTCCGGAAGGAGCGGGACAGGCGGGTTGTTATGAAGACCGACAACCCATCATCAGCCGGTGCCTCAGGGATTGGCGCCGAATTGGCAGTGAAACCTAAATCGGACATCACAACAGAGAGCCCAACAGGAGTAGGACAAGGCTTTGCCACCAGGCCATACTCAACACCGGATAGGACTGCTCTGGTGAAATCATCCCAGCGTAGAGGCGGCAACATAGATCGAAGCAAAATCAAATGCTCCCACTGTGGCAAAATGCATCACAATCGGGAAGAATGTTTTCAGTTGATAGGATTCCCGGAAGGATGGCGTAGCCCGCGCAGAGGAGGAGCGAATTCCGGCATAGGAGCAACGACGCAAGTAGTCGTAGGTGAAATCGCCATAGAAGGCAGTAAGGAAGCTCATAATCGAGAGAGAAGTATGGGATAAGCGGTGGCTGTTAGGGCAACAAATGAAGGTAACGAAATTATAAAAGGGGGAAACTTTCAGAAATTGCAACTTAGACCCGAAATTTTCAACCCTAGTGAAATTAACCCTGGATTGTTTAAGAATTGTGCATTTCAGCAGGCAAGCAATTCTCGGGGGTTTGTTGCTCAGGTCTCGAGTAATGAGAAGAACAGTAAGTGGCTTTTTGATTATGGAGCCACATATACGATGACGTATGATCATCGGGATTTAGTCACATCTTCGATCCCTGTTAAGGCGTCGATTCAAAGTGCTAATGGAGCCTTATCTGCAGTACATGGGGCTGGCACCATTGAATTATCCCCATCTCTTAAATTGAAAAATTGTCTATATATGCCTAGTCTATCTTGCAAATTGCTATCTATCAGCCATGTGACCAGGGAATTAAATTGTGTAATGCTGATGTTTACCTCTTTTTGCCTTTTACAGGATATTCAGTCGGGGAAAGTGATTGCGCGTGGCACTGAATGTGGAGGGTTATACTACGTGGATGAGGTGACTCAACACGGGACTACTGCGCTAGCTCACGGAACCGTTGAAAAGCAACAGTGGTTGTGCCATCGGCGCTTAGGCCATCCATCAGTAGGGTATCTGCGTGTCCTATTTCCAGCTTTATTTTCTCATAGTAGTAATTCCTTGCCATGTGAAACGTGTCTTTTATCTAAAAGTCATAGACAGTCATACAGACCGTCAAACACTAGAGTCCAGTCTGTTTTCTCTTTAGTCCATTCTAATGTATGGGGACTTGCTCCCCAGTCTGGGTCAAACAGTTGTTTCAAGTATTTTGTTCTATTTATTGATGATTGCTCACGAATGACGTGGGTTATTTTTTGAAACACAAATCTGAAGTCGCATCCAAATTTGTTGAATTCTGTAAAATGGTCAGTACTCAGTTTCATACCAAAATACAAGTTCTTCGGTCTGATAATGGGGGGGAGTATGTTAATTCTACCCTCCACCAGTATTTTCTGGATAATGGCATTATACACCAAACTTCCTGTCCATAAACACCTCAACAAAATGGGGTTGCTGAGAGGAAAAATTGCCTTATACTTGAAATGACTCATGCTGTTATGATCGAGTCATGTGTTCCCACTTTTTTCTGGCCAGAGGCTGTTGCTACCTCGGTCTACCTTCTAAATCGCCTTCCCACCAAAATCCTCAACCTTAAAACACCCCTTAAATAGTTATCGAGTCATGTTAGTGTCCTGTCAGCCTTGACACTACAACCCCGTGTCTTTGGATGTTTCGTCTTTGTCCATATTCCTAAGATGGACCGCACTAAGTTAGATGCGTGCTCCGTTAAATGTGTGTTTGTGGGGTATAGGATTAATCAGAAAGGCTATAGATGTTATCATCTGTCCACTCTCCATCTCTACACGACAATGGATTGTAACTTCCTCGAAACAGAGTTCTTCTATTCCTTCCAACCCAGTGATCAGGGGGAGATTCAGTCAGATCCACTGAGTTCGATTTCTAGTCCAATTATATCTGATACGGTTCCAACAGAGTTAGTAAGTGGTTCCACCGAGTTGTCTTTCCCCGTAGGACAGAACCCTCTACCAGAGCCTATTTCCCCGCTGGATATTCCTGAGGTTAGTACTCCTGTTCCGGATACTGGTAATCATGATGTCTTTGTGAGTGTCTCTGATGGTGTAAATGCAGAAACCGAGACTGCACAAGAGGAGCCACAGTCCGAACTGGAACTAGGAAAGTATGTGTTACCACCCAAGAGTACGAGAGGTGTCCCTCCAAAGAGATATGAGCCGGAATATACACCTAAGCAGTCAAGATATCCCATGACCAACTTGGCCAGGGGGAGTTTGTTATCTATAGCCAAAGCCTACTCAGCAGCTGTGTACTCAAAGGTTCTTCCCAGGACCGTACAGGAGGCATTGGAGCAGAAAGAGTGGCGTGATGCTATGGCGATTGAGATGGCAGCCTTGGAGAAGAATGAGACATGGGAGCAGTGTGTGTTACCACCGGGGAAAAAGCCAGTTAGATGTCGCTGGGTGTTCACTGTTAAGCATAAGGCAGATGGGTCGGTTGAGCAGTATAAGGCTAGATTGGTTGCCAAGGGTTATACTCAGACATACGAGGTAGATTACTCCGAAACTTTCTCTCCAATTGCTAAGATTGATACTATCCGTTTGCTGTTCTCTGTTGCAGCTAATCGGGATTGACCTCTTCACCAGTCTGATGTGAAGATGCATTTCTCCATGGAGATTTGAAGGAAGAAGTATAAATGGAGCCCCCATCTGGGTTCTCAGAAGGTTTCCACTGCAAAGAGATTTGTAGGTTAAAAAAGGCATTGTATGGCCTTAAGCAGTCGTCGAGAGCATGGTTTGGAAGATTCACAGTAGCGATGAAGAAGTATGGGTATCGTCAGAGTAACTCAGATCATACTTTGTTCATCAAGAGGAGAGGAAGTAAGGTGACTTGTCTGATTATTTTTGTGGATGATATGATTATCACAGGGGATGACTTGGAAGAGATGTCACTGCATAGAGAGAATCTTTTCCAAGAATTTGAGATGAAATATTTAGGAGGGCTCAAGTACTTCCTTGGGATCGAGGTACTCAGATCAAGGAAGGGGATCTTCATATCTCAGCACAAGTATGTTTTGGACTTGTTGGCTGAGACTGGACTGTTAGACTGTAAGCCGGCAGAGACACCGATTGTGGTTAATCATGGGTTGCAGATTGTAGATAGAGCTGAGTTAGCAGACCGAGAGCGGTATCAGCATCTAGTTGGAAAGTTGATATATTTGTCTCACACAAGGCCAGATGTGGCATATGCTGTGGGGGTTTTGAGTCAGTTCATGCACCGGCCTCAGGTTGATCATATGGATGCTGCTTTGAGGGTTGTCCAGTACTTGAAGGGTTCTCCAGGCAGAGGAGTGTTGTTCCAGAAGAATGGACATCTAGACGTGGAGGGATACACAGATGCTGATTGGGCAGGTAATCCAGTTGATCGGAGGTCCACGTCAGGTTATTTCACTCTTGTGGGAGGGAACTTAGTCACTTGGAAAAGTAAGAAACAGAAAGTGGTTGCACTTTCTAGTGCTGAGGTGGAATTTCGAGGGATAGCTCGAGGTCTGGCTGAGATTTTATGGCTGAGGAAGCTGTTAGCAGAGATTGGTTTTTCAGTTCAGGAGGCGTGCGGTTTGATGTGTGATAATCGAGCAGCGATCAGTATTTCGTAAAACCCAGTACATCACGATCGTACTAAGCATGTAGAAGTTGATCGGCATTTCATTAAGGAAAATCTAGATGATGGAGTGATAGTTCTTCTGTTTGTACGGTCAGAGGATCAGTTAACAGATATTCTCACAAAGGCAGTCACAGGGAGAGCCTTTGGTGATGCTTTGAATAAGTTGAATGTGGGTGATCCCACGATTCAACTTGAGGGGGAGAGTTAGAATTAGGAGATGATTCTCAATCCCTTGATTGTAGGGATTTGGTTAGTAGTTTGGTTATTATCTTGATTTAGTAATTATCTTGTATGATTTCCTAGTTCTAGTCTACGTCTGTTACATTGTCTATATAAGCATGTATAGTGTACTATGTAAAACAACAATTTCAATTCACAGAAAACTCAATACACAAAAGTTCCCAAACATCCTATGTCTATTTTTTGTTTGTTCATCAGCTTCAACCATAAGCTTCTCCCTTAAAGGCAAGTCAGCTGGGAATGACAAGCTTTCCTTGAAAATAAAGGCGTCCATTCTGGCTAGAATAGTCAAGAACAGATGTAGGATTTTTCTGTAATTGCTCTATAATTCTTGTAGTCACGAGGTCTTGCTGTAGGAGTGTCGAGAGCTTATCAAATTCTATTGAAAAAGGAATTAAAATGAGGTCGACAGGATAGAGGGTCTGCCACAATATTATCCTTTCCAGCTCGATATATGATGGTAAAATAAAAGAGCAGAGGTTTGATTAAAAGTCGTCGTTCACTAGTAGAAATCTTCTGCTCCAATAAAAACTTCAGACTACAATGATCAGTCTTTACAAAGAAATGCCTTCCTAAAAGATAATCCTTCCATTTTTTGCAAAGAAAGCACTAGTGCAAGTAACTCCCTATTATATGCAGATTTAAATCTATTTGAGAAAGAAAATCCCTTATTGTAAAAAGCAATCGGGTGACCCTCTTGTGATAAAACAAGTCCTACCCCTTACAATGAAGCATCAAATTCAACAGTGAAGGATTGAGAAAAAATTGGAAGCTTTAAAATAGGTACAGATGTGAGTAACTGTTTGAGTTTAGAGAAAGCTTCGACAGCCACCTCATTCCACCTGAAAGAATCTTTCTTGATCAGCTCAGTTAAAGGATGAGCTAGAATTCCATAACCTTGGACAAATCGACGATAGTAACTAGTGAGTCCTAGGAATCCTTTCAACTGCTTGACATTTTGGGGTTGTGGCCAGTCAACAATTGCTTTGATCTTGCCTGGATCTACCTCGACTCGACTCCTTGATTAGAAATGACATGTCCAAGAAATCTGATTCTTTGTTGAGCGAAGGAACACTTCTTTCTATTAACGAAAAAATAGTTTTCTTAGAGGAGAGTGAGCGTAATTCTTAAGTGTTCTTTGTGCTGCTTAAGGTTGGTATTGTACACCAAAATATCATCAAAGAAAACCAAGATAAATTGTTGAAGATGGGGTCAAAATAAATTATTCATTACTGACTGGAACGTAAAGGGAGCATTAGTCAAGCCAAAAGGCATGACTAAAAACTCACAGTGACCAAAGTGTGTTCAAAATGTTGTATTGTAGACATCTTCAAGTTTCATCTGAATTTGGTGATATCTAGAGCAAAGGTTGATTTTGGAGAAGAAAGATTCTTTCAGGTGGAATGGGATATTTATCTACAATGGTAATCTTATTCAAACTCCTGTAGTCAATGAAAAATCTCTAACTCCTATATTTCTTTCTTATTAGTAAAACAAGGCTAGCGAACGGGCTGAAACTTAGCCGTATTAATCCTTCGTCAAGTAATTCATTAACCAGATGTTTAATGTCATTTTTTTGGTAAAAAGGATATCTATATGGTCGAATATTTGGTTGTTTGGCCTCAGGTAGGATATTTATGGTGTGGGATTGGGTTCGGTTACGTGGGACTCTATGTGGTGTTTGGAAGATAGTATGAAAATCATCGAGTAGGTTTTGGATGTCGGGAATGATGTTCTCTTGACTTATTGGAGTTTCAGGCTGTCTAATAATTTGGCACAATACTCTTTGCTTCTCGTTGTGGATTAGGTTTTGCATAGATTTGAAGGTTACTCCCTCGATTTTTGGCTTCTCTTCTCCTTGCAATTTGTACTTCTTTCCCTAGTAATTAAATATCATGAACATCTTACTCCAATTGGCTTGGACAGTTTTAAGAGAGGCAAGCCATCTATGTTGGCCCCCGGATTTTTTCCTTTAGTTAAGCATGATTTACATGAATTATGAGATTTTGATGGGTTAATTTTATTTGGAGTTAATTATTATGTTAATGTGAGAAGATTTTATGACATAGGTTAATTGAATTATAGTGTTAAGGTGGTAAGATTGCATTATGACATAGGTTAATTGAATTATAGTGTTAAGGTGGTAAGATTGCATGAAGGGAATAATTGGCAAGTCACTTAGGCATTTAAGTTACAAGGCATATAAGGAATGGTAAAAGGGTCTTTTTCCAATCATTAATGGAAAAATTGAAATAAGAAGGGTGGGCTTGCTTTTAAGGAAGAAGCAAGAACAAAATTGAGAGAAGAAACAAAGAGAAAGAAGAAAGAAGAGAGTTTGGTGGAGAAAGGAGAGAAAAAGAAGAAAAAGCTAGGGTGTTACCATTTCCAAGTATTCAAGATGGATTTTGAAGTTATCCAAGAAGGAAAAAGGAAGAGGAGGATTAGAGCTTCCATTAGAGCCAAGAAATGTATTATTTGGTGAAGATTCAAGGTAAGTTTGATCTTAATATTTTGGATTTTTGAAGGGGTTTTGCTTCATATAACTTAAGAAATGTATGAGTTTAAGAACCCTAAGATCAATTTAAGTGAATATGTCTTATAGGTTTCTTAATTGGAATGCCTATTTGATTTCGGGATTTTTGTCAATGTTGAAGAAAATCAAAAGAGGCAAGAGGAGCAAGGGTAAAGGCTTTTTGAGTAAGGTTTTCAAGCAATCGAAATAAGGTGAGTTCATGTTTATAATTTGAGTAATGAGTCATAAATGTTTTCTTTTGAATCAATAGAATAAAATGATTTCAATGGCTTCATAAATACTGCATCATTGCTTTTGAATGATTTGAAATTTTACTATATGCTTAGTATTTGAATGTTGTTGATGAATTGGAATTGCTAAATAAAAAGGATTTTCGAAAAATTGCATGTTCATGAAAAACAAGTTTACGAAATGTTGCCATTTGGGCAATCTGTTTTCAAGTCATGAATTACATGTTATGTGAGTTTGTAGTGATCTGTTCTGTCAATCAAGTGCACTTGTCTAAAGGCTTCTCCCGCTTACCCACTAGTGGCATGGAGCTCTTTGACGGACTCCCTTAAGTTCACAGCTACGCAAAACCATTATGTGGGATTACGATAGTATGTTCTGTTCACGGCTACACAAGACCATTTTATGGAATTATGTTAGTAGGTTCTGTTACGGACTACCCAAACCATTTCTGATGTGCGTATGTGTTTATGATTGTGACAAGTTTGATGAATGCATGATTCATGATGTTTATGAATTTCTTGATAAATTGTGAATTTGGGAAATATTTGTTACATGGATTTTTACAATGTGAATTTTTACATTCGAAATAAATATTTCAATGGCTTTTGCTTGTTTCTTGGTTATAAGCTTGTTACCCATGAGCTTTTAAGCTCACCCCCTCTTCGTCCCATCTCTAGGTGATAAGTAAAAGAAAGAGTGAAAGAAATTCAAGGCACTACTCCAGATTTGCATGCTTTGTTTTGTTTTGGAATAATTTAAGTAACCACAATGCTTTAGTTGCATTTTTGAGCAAATTACTATTCATGTATCTTTTTTTGTATTTTGGGGCATTTTGAGATATTGATCTATTGTGGCTGAAAATGCCACCAAATCTTTGTACAACTCTTATATTTTGTTGTTAATGAAATATATATACATTATGTTTTGTTCATAATTTCCAAAGTCTTTATATTGTATTTTCAAGCTTTTCATAAGGGTAGAAATTGTGTACTGGATTCAAGGAGAAAACTGTAGTAATTCAGATAGAACTAGACAAAGTGTCTTATGGAAAGTTATAGCTTATCCTCTTAGCTTTCCAACGCTATAAAGTATGTAAAATTTGGGTATTGAAGTTGAGAGATATGAGCATTATCAGTGGTGATGTTGCATAGGTAGTATGTACATGACAGCTATGGGGAATGATGAGAGTTTGTGTATGTGATGAATCATTTGAGTTGAGTTCTGGGATTTTTAATGCACCCAAGTTGGTAATTGAATGTTTAAGGAGTGTTATGACTTTAGAAGTGAAATTGGGAAGGTTATGAGTGAATATGATGTTAGAATGGATGTAGGAAGCATTGGAGAGGCTTTGGAGGGGTTTGGGTAACTCCTATGTCCATTAGACAGACTTTAGGTCTGTTAAGCGGACCTTCTCGGGTCTGTGAGGACCCCTAGCATTGCCAATGTCTATTAAACGGACCTTCTCGGGTGAAAAATGGCTCCCAAGCTCATCTATGTCCGTTAAACGGACCTTTACGGGACAGCTACAGTAAATTACGATTTTTGACCCATTTTAGAAACAAAATCTCGCTTTGTAGTCTTCATAAAAGTTGTAGATCTAGAATTCTTCTTTTAAATAGTTCAAGAATGGCCTCATTCCAAGATTTATAGAGAAAGTTATGCCAATTCTCCTAGGATAGATACATTATGATTGAGAATATAAACATGTTTAAATCTTTTGGCCATAACTTCATCGTCCGACCACCAAATAAAGTGATTCTTGAAGCAATGGTTTCCTAACACATTCTTCTATCCCTCCATAAAAATTGGTAGCTTTTGGTTCTGATATGAAAAATATTGATGGAAAGATAGCGAGGGGTCAGTTTAGAGAGCATAATTGGGGTATGAATATACTTCAGCTTTTCAAGCATAACTTCTTCTATAGAATTCCAATTTGAGATAGTTCTTGCTTCAAATCAAACTAGAGAATTGGAGCTACAATTTTTTGAAGAAGTCTGTTAGGATATATGAGATATATCTTTTATTTAATTTTGGCATTATTTATTAATTGGACATATAAGATATTAATTGGATAATGACTTGGATTCAAAAGTTATTGGGAATAATCCTCCGGTTGAAAAAGAATCCTATCTTGGTTTGAAGTCTATCTTGAGCCTATTTTAATTGAAGTCTATCCAAAATATGCATCTAGAGATTGGGTTTTAATTGAAGTCTATCAAAAAGAGGTCACTTGGAACAAACCTTGGGGCTGTGTGCGTTACTGCTCAAGTAAAGGTCACATGTCCATCTAGAGAAGATTGTTGGCTGTGCATACGTAGACTTCAGCTGAATAACGTATCTGGTGTGAGGGTTATATAGTGTAGTGTAGGCGTGTGTGAGACGTTTTATGTTTGGAGGCTCGGTGATTCTATTAATACAATGATTAACATGCCATGGTGGGATTGATTTTACGAGAGTTAGTTGTTTAATCAAAGTGTGAGTGTCTTGTGGATGGGGCTGTGAAGATTGCACAGGAACGTGACAGGTGGGTTGTTTTTGTAGTTAAGGAAAAGAAGGTAAGGCGCTGATCAACAAGGATTTTGATGTGGCAGACGTCTTGTTAATTAAACAATTGAGGTGAGCTTCTCTGCGCACTGGAGGAATTAATTGAATTGGAAGACATATATATACTACGTGGTGGATGTGCTCCTGGTGAGGGATGAAGAGGTTATGGTGAAGAGAGAGACACGGTGAAGTGAGTTAATGTGTGCTACTGTGCAGTGACTTTTTGAAGGATTATTTCGAGAAGCTGAACCACAGGGAAGTCTTTCTTTTTATCTCAAGTATATTGTCGTTGATTGGGTATTTTTGCAGCTGTGATTTCTGCAGAAGTTTTTGTGACTTGATTATGAGTTTTGCATGAATCAGCTCATTGTTGTTGCGACGACTTTCAGATTTATTTCAATGAAGCGGAACTCATCGGGAGTTGTTCTTTTCTATCTCAAGTGCATTTAGTTTTTGTTCTTTATTATTTTAATCACTTGAGTTATTTGTTCATTGTTCTTTCATTAAAAGATTGTTTGAGAAAATCCTCTGT
>JAOSBO010225068.1:0-14591 GCA_027563915.1 Erythroxylum rotundifolium | reverse complement strand
AAAATTAGTTGTAAGTAATGTATTAAAGAGTATGATGAAGTAAAGATTTGAGAGTCTTATGATATTCCGCAAGAGTTAGACTTCGCATTTAGAAATAGGGCCCAACATATTTGGTATTAGAGCAAGAGTTGGGTTCCGCAAGTGGGATCCAACATTAAAGTAATAAGTTTGTTTTGATTTTTGATTGTCATGGGCACGCCACCCTTGCGAGATGATGCCTAATAAGGGTTTATGGAAATAACCCTATACGGAAAAAAAATTTAGCTCAGGTTTCATGCTTTCAGATTTTTTGTGGTATCAAAGCAGGGAGAGGAAATCGATGATGGTTAAGGAGACATCATTGGTTTATGCTCACATTATATGGTTCCGATTAAGAGTTGGGTTCGGAAACAGTGCCCAACACTTACGTTCACCATGATAAAGCCATGGACTATAGAATTTGTCTATGCCTCAGATCAGTAAGTGATTATATACTACATCTTGACTTTGGAAGTCGACATTTAAGCAATCGATGCATGGAAAATAAATACTACATTCATCACCCATTTGATCTTTTACAAATTGCATGAAGTTCTTAACTCCTTCTACGTATTCAGTTGACCATTTTCAATGACACTTCCAACTTTTATCCATTAAGCTATACAATAAAAGAAGATAATATAGTTATAACATGCTTTTTTTGTTTTATATTATGTTAATATGTTTATGTTAGTCCATGCAGTCAACAACGTTGTATCAGTACATATGCACCAATTTAGTAAATAATATACTACAAAATGAAATGACAAATGATATATAAAACAATAATGGTTATTATTAATTCACATACCTGAAGATGTCATACGAGTTCTGTGGTTTTGTTCCCAACCAAACAGAGGAACACAAAATCTACAAATAAACCTTTTACACAATTAGCAACTAAATATAAAATATCATCTTTATGGTATTATACAAGCATATTTAAAGCACAATTAAGGATGTTGAACAATTTGATAATTGCTACTCAATCAATTAAGACTTCGTAACTTTAAGTCATTTAAGACTATATGTTTATTGATTTGTTAATTAAGAAAATGAGATGGAATGTAAACAATAATGATTAATGCCTTTGTCTCAAAATAAAAAACATAAATGAGAATGGCATTTTCGTTCTTGATGCAATGCAAATTGATCTTCAAACTAAGTATATAAACAAGATCAAGCAAAAAAAAAAAGTAGTCCAGTATTCTAAAAAAATTGCTTTTCATTGACATATAGAACATGCTTATTAACATTAATTTAATTTAGTAAGATAACATTTTTTAATTTGGTGGATAAATTTTAATTAGTTTTTATACTTTCTCCACTTTCAAATCAAATTCAAAATATACACACTTCACGCATTTTTCATTTTTGATGCAATGTAAATTTTGTAACTTTTTCAAAACTTGTTTACCTAACCTATCAAGAGCACTATGAATTTGCTTTCATTAACAAGTTTCATCCACATAAGTTAATAGATAAGGCTTCTGCTTCCTCATGAACCATCTCCATCTTAAGGAAATAGAATTTCCTCAAGAACCATCTCCATCTGTACCACATCAACAGAACATTGTAAATAGAAAACAACGCATCTAATGGTGTCACCAGAAGCTTCTACGCAAAACACCCTTCTTACTAAAGATGCCCTCCGATCACCTAGTAAAAAGTCTAAATGACGACTATACCAACTAGCTGGTGATCTTGGGGATTATGACCAGGAACCTATCATAGGGGCACCATCTTTTATAGATATGGTGAAAGGCGCTACTAAATCTAAGGTTGGGGACTGGAAGGATTGGGCAACCTTTGACCCATATAACGACATATTCTATGGAGACACTGAATTTGACTATGAAGCGATGGGGGAAGCCAATGACGATTGCATTTTCTTTTCCACGGAGGAGAAAGAAGCCGTGCTTAAACCATGGAGGAATGCCCTGATTGTCAAATTATTGGGGAAATTCTTAGGTTATTCTACTCTATCTACTAGGATTCGTCACTTGTGGAAACTAAAAGGGGATTACAAAGTCACTAACTTGGAGCACAATTACTTCATTATCTGTTTCCAAAAGAAAATTTATTATGAATACGTTTTGGAAGAAGGGCCATGGATCATCGGGGGTCACTACTTGACCGTTCGTCAATGGAAGCCTAATTTTATGACAAGTTTAGACAAAATTGAGCAGATTACTACTTGGATCAGATTTCTGAACATTCTCGTGGAGTATTTTAACTTGATTGCATTTAAGAAAATGAGGGAGAAGGTGTGAACTGAGCTCAAGAGAGAGTCGAAAGTCAACTATCGAATGACCCGTTGACCATGCCAAAAGGACTAATTACTAGTGCTAGTGCTAAGAAGCTTAGAGAACCTATTGGTGGGCTTATATGCCCCCTGGTTAATGAAGAAAAAGCCCTTAGAGATAAAGTTACAATCACTAACATCAAGGCAATAATGCTATTCACGTGTTCGAGCATTGATTCAGGCCGAACTAGCTCAATGGATCAACATGAAAGTTGTAGATTTACATCTTAGCTTTCCAACAGTATAATATTTTTCTTAATCAAAGGTCTGTAGCCCAAGATATGCTTAATTTCCTAAAGAATGTTCTACTAAAGAATTGTTACGACTTCTTAATGGACTTTTTAATTTTTCTAGTTAGGTTTTTATTTTTAGGCCCACTTTTTGAGACTTAAAAAGGGGGTTTTCTACACTTCCTAGAGAGATTAGGTTAAGAATAATTTTTAGATCACTTGGTGAGGGATTCAATCTTGAAATTCTCTATAAACTGATTTTACAAACTTATCAAGTGATTAGTTGGAATTGCTTGTGGCATTCTTTTGGTATCTTTGCACGTTTTGGTTTCTGATTGCATTGTTAATCTTGGGTTAAGGCGTCAAAGTATCTTCCGATAATTTGATTTGTTGGGTTGGGGTTTTGATCCAATCAATCAAGGGGTTCCTAATCGAGTCGATTCTAGGGTTCTACATCATTTGGTTTCAGAGCTTTGGCTCGATTTTAGGTTCCTATCCATTGTTCTTATCATCTTCACTTGTTTTTCTTGTTTCTTTTCTATTTACTTTTGTCCTTGTTTCCTTTCTACTATTTATTTTGCTCTGTGTTTTATCGTTATCATTCCATTGTCGTTTGTTAACATCGTCTTTATTGTTCTTGTTTCTTAATTTTATTTCAATTCATACTTCGTGTTGTGTTTGTAGTTAGTTTTGGTCAAGATTGTTTTGTGAAAAAAATGAAAAAAATTCGAAAAAAGAAGAAAAGTCTGAAAAAATTAAAAAAAAGTCCCAAAAAAAAGTTTGAAGTGTTGATTCGTTGATTGTAATTTGCTGAGATTGTAGATAGTTCATCTTGAAGTGTTGCTGTGAATATAAGTTGTTGATGAAAGAAGTTTGTTGGAATTTGTGAAGTTTGGTGATTGATAGAAAAATTGTGTGGGTTGCTAGAAGTAATATTGCGTTATTGCTCGAATTGAAATTGAAATTCTCGAAACTTGAACAATAAAAATTTTGAAAAGCTAATTCCTATTACAAAATTTCTCTTTTGATCCTTTGAATTTCTTTGGTTCTTGACCCATACGTGTTACTTTTCATTGCTCTCTTATTGCTTCCTTTTGATTTCTTCAGTTTTTCTTTTGTAAGGGTGTCACTTTCAATCTGATATGATTTGTTTGGAATTTTTCGTTGGAAAAGAATTTCAGGAAAGAATCAAGAGTAGTAAAAGGCAAGAGTGATTTACATCAAAAGAAAATGCCAAAAAAAGAGTGAATCATCATCTATTGGAGTGAAACACGTAAGGGAGTGAGTGAGGTTTATTTTTAACTAACATTATTACACTTGCTTTTCTTATTACTTTGTAATGTCTAAGGAAAGAGACTAAAGGGATTCAGAAGACCTAGCCATAATGTTAAAGGCTTTACAAGAACAAATGGCCCGAATGAATCTTGTATTTGAAAGCTATAGAGAGAGGTTAGAACGCTTGGAGGCTCCAAATCGAGGTCGACCAATACCACCACCGACCAACCAACCTAAATTTGAGGATGTTGAAACTGAAACCAACATGGAAGAGTGGGATAGATATCAAACTAGGGAGTATGCGACAAGAGGTCAAAGAAGAGGAGACATGCCTAGAAGAGAACTGAGAGCTAGGGAAGAAGTTGATCGAAACCTGAGTAGTATAAAAATGAAGATTCCTTCTTTTCAAGGTCGAAGTAATCCAGACCAATATTTGGAGTGAGAAAGAAAGGTGGAGCTTATGCTTCGTCCAATGTTTCTGATTTATCTCCTTTTTCCATTGTAGATTCGAGGATGAATCTTTTTCAGGAAGGGGAGGATGATGTGAGCTCAAGAGAGAGTCGAAAGACAAGTCAACTATCGGATGACCTATTGACCATGCTGAAAGGACTGATTACTCATGCTAATGCTAAGAGGCCTAGAGAAGCTACTGGTGGGCTTATATCCACCTTGGTTGATGAAGAAAAAGCCTTTGGAGATCAAGTTACAATAAATAACATCAAGGCAATAACGCTATTCACGTGTTCTGACTTGGACCGAAATTCTGGCATCGATTTAGGGCGAACCAGCTCTACTAATCAACATGAAAGTTGTAAATTTACGTCTTAACTTTCCAACGGTATAAGATTTACCTTAATCATAGGTCCGTAGCCCAAGATATGCTCGATTTACTAAAGAATGTTCTGCCAGAGAATTGTTACGACTTCTTAATGGACTTTTCAATTTTTCTAGTTAGGTTTTTTACTTTTAGGCTCACTTTTTGAGACTTAAAAAGGGGCTTTTCTGCACTTCCTAGGGAGATTAGGTTAAGAATAATTTTTAGATCACTTGGAGAGGGATTCAATATTGAAATTCTCTACAAACCGATTTTACATTGGAATTGCTTGTGGCGTTCTTTTGATATCTTTGTGCCTTATGGTTTTTGATTGCATTGTTAATCTTGGGTCAAGGTGTCGAAGGATCTTTTGATAACTTTGATTTCTTGGGTTGGGGTTTTTATTCGATTGATCAAGGAATTCCTAATTGAGTCAATTCTAGGGGTTCCGCGTCAAGATGGGTCACGTCATGTATGTGTGGAACTAGATATGTCTAAGCCATTAAAACCAAAGTTGAAGGTTGAAGGAAAAGACTCCTTTATTTAATATGAAGGGTTATCGCTTATTTTCTTTGACTGTGACATTTTCGGCCATCGAAGAGGTGATTGCCCATCACACAGGTCGCCAAGTCCAGTGGCAGAGACTCCGACGTCCGATGTGCCAAGAACCTAAGAGGAGTTGCAGAACCCAACTTATGGCCCTTGGATGTTGGTGCAAAGGAGAAAAAGAAATCCAAGGCAAGCCAGGACCGCCTCGTGACCCAAGGTGAAAATATAACCAGTCGGGACCCTCAGATTGCACTTGATAATACGAAGAGCACCAGGATAGCTGATTTGGTTATGACCAAATCCACTAACCTCAAGGGAATTAAGGAAAGAAATAAAGGTAGTGTAGCACCTCCTTTCAGCAAAGGAAAGAAGATTGTTGGTGACGTGGCTCAGCAGGGTGATAAAACTACTCTCCATTTGGGTCCACATCTTGACAACTTACTAAGTAACAGTTTTGTTTTCAATGCCACGAACTCTGTAAGTGTTACTCCGGTTGCTTCTAGAAAGATAAAACCCCCGCCAAAGGAATGAATCAATTTGTGAATAATGCTCAAAAGAAGGGGCGTTGCTATGTGGTGAAGGGGTCAATGATGGAGAGCATATTTAGTAAGATCACTTCGGAAATTATAGCTGGGTCGGAATGCGAGGAGAGTTCACCCTGCCTAACTCAAGAAAGGCATTGGACAACTGTGACTCTTGTCGAAACAACAGTTCCACCAACCTTGGCCCTAAGGTTGATATAGGTAGAAATGCTGCGGTATTGGTAGATCTGGAGGCTCATAGCAAAACAACTAGTATGCATAATTTTGATGTGGTTACTGGACTAGATGCAAAAGGAGACTCCGTGTAAGTTGATGTTGGTAATAGCTAGCCTGAAATTAGTCCCATTATTGTATGAAGCTAATTGTTTGGAATAACTGAGGTTTGGGTTATGCAGAACTTCATAGGACAATGAAAGAGCTTATTAAAGAGTATAAAGATGATATCCTTTGCTTGCTTGAGATAAAAGCTGACCTACTAGCGGTGGAGAAAATGGGAAAATTTTTAAAATTTCCTAATTGCTTTGCGGTTCCATCAGATGGCAGCATCGGTGGGATTGCTTTATTTTGGAATTCTATTTCTTGTAAATTGGATATTATTAGTTCTACTTCTTAATGTATCCATACTAGATGTGAAATGATCATGGTACAGTAGATCGTTTCCTTCATGTATGTATGGCCAAGCTGTCAATGGAAGGATCTTTCCTGGGCTGAGATGACTGCATTCTCTCAAACTATTTCTTCTTTATGGTATGTTGTTGGTGACTTCAATGACTTTGCTGCTTTTGATGAACAATGGAGCATCCATATTGGAAATATGGATGGTTTCAATAGAGTTCTGAAGTTTAGAGAGCGATGGCAGGTTTGTGAGTTGTTAGATGCTGATATATTGGGGTATCGTTTTACTTGGATTAAACATATAAGGGGTCATATTGTTCTTCAAGAGAAACTAGACAATTGCTTTAGAACTCGGCAACCCTCTCTTTAAATTCAAAAGACAAAGTTATAGTGCTTCCTTGCCTTTGTTCCGATCACCACCCTCTTTTTATCGACTTTCTTGGTGTGCATTTTTCCCCAAAACACATGCCCCTTCTTTTTGAAGTAGCCTGGTTGACGTACCCCAATTTTTTGGTCATATTTTTGTCAGTATGGGAGAAGGGGGAGGGTTTCTTACCATAGGCAATTGAGGCAGTAAAAAAATAAGTTTTTGTATGGAAAACTTGTCTTGATCTCCCCGTCACAGCTCGAGGAGGTGAGATTAGCAACTTTTTCTATAAAAGGCCTAAAAGCTCTGGGAGTAGATGGAGTTCCACCACATTTTATCAGAAGTAGTGACATATAGTAAAAGAAACAGTGGTCTAATTTGTTAAAATAGCCTTTGCAACTCGAAGGGTCGATTTAAAGGTTTTGCAAGCACACATGGTATTAATCCAAAAGATTAACTATCTGACTACGCTGAAGGACTTTCGTCCTATTACTTTACTAAATAGCTTGTACAAAATTTTTTCCAAGTTACTAGTTAATAGGTTGCGACCTATACTCCAGTGCATCATTGGACCTTTTCAAAATAGCTTTCTTGCAGGCAGGAGTACCACAGACAACATCTTGATTATTCAAGAGGTGGTGTATTCTCTCATGGGTCAAATGGGGAGTATAAGGGCCATGATAGCCAAAATAGACCTCCAAAAAGCTTATGATACTGTAACCTGGAGCTTTATCCATGAGGTTCTAATCTTTTATGATTTCCCTACCAGTTTGATAGACCTGATGATGTTTTGTATCTCCAGCATGCATCTTACTATAATCTGGAATGGGGAGGTGATGTCGGCTATTAAATCTCAACAAGGCTTATGATAAGGGGATCCCTTATCGCCCTACTTATTTATTTTGGTAATGGTAGACCAAAAATTTTGGTGTCTAGTGAAGGCATCGAGATCTGGTCTAAAGGTGTTGTATCTTTTTTTTGCTCTTGACTTATTACTATTCATAGAGGCCTCCAAATCCTAAGTTTAGGTCATCTCTGATGTCCTTGATGAATTTACTAAAGCTTCAAGGATACGGGTTGGTGTTGAGAAATCTAAATCGTGGATATCGCTAAATGTTTCCCTTCAAAAAGTCATAGTTTTGAGTCGGTTGTGTGGGATTCCATTAACTCTAGAGCTTGGGACTTACCTTAGGGTGCCAATTTTTCATGTTAGAGTCTCTAAATCCATTTATTAGCATGTTGTTGACAAGCGCTAAAATGACTAGCCAGCTGGAAAGGTAAGGTTTTAAGCTATGTTGGATGACAGACTCTTATCCAATCCACCTTAAACTCAATCTCTATATATACTATGGAAATGGCGTTGTTATCGGTGTTCACTAGCAGGTGGTTGGATCAACCAAGTCAGAATTTTCTCTAGGGGGATGCAGCCGACACATCCAAGGGACATCTTGTGGATTGGAATCGAGTTTATCGACCTAAAGGGACTGGCAATTTAGGTTTACGAAAAGTGAGAATTTCAAATGTGGCATTGCTGTCGAAGGTGGGTTGAAAATTGCAAACGAGACAAGAATCTTTTTGCTTGGAAATCTTCCAACAAAAGTATTTAAAAGGGTCCCCTTTCATGAATATGGAAGTTCGGGGACTTGCATCTTTTACTTGGCGGGGGCTATTTAAAACAAAAGAATTTGTGAGATGGGGTTACCAATGGTCTATAAGTGATGGGAAGTCTATTAGCTTGTGGTATGATTGGTGGGTTGGAACGAGGCCTTTAGTTAAGCTGACCCTTCCATCCACACAGCCTTCGCTGTTGTCAACCAAGGTGGCATTGATTCTACAATCAGATGGCTCATGGCAATGTGATGCTTTGAGGTCTAGCCTTCCAACATCATCCCTTAAAGAAATCCGAGCGATGCCAGCTCCCCTTTATGTAAAAAAGGAAGATCACTGCATGTGGGGGTGGGATAAACACAACTGATTCTACGTTAATTCAACTTATAAAGGCCTTGCAAACCAGATTATCACTGATATGAGGTTGGGGTCTTGCCTTTGGATTTAGAAACTACAAGTGCCAAAGAGGGTAAGATTCTTCCTATGGCTAGCGTTCTTTAATTGCTTAAACTTTAATGAGGTTTTATATCATAAAGAAGTATTTGTTAATCAAAGGTTCACCTTTTGTGTAATTGGGGAAGAAATATGAATCACCTTTTAGACAATGCCCCTTTGTTGTTGGTTTATGGCATTGTGTCTCTTGCAGATTTGGTATATAGGTATTACATGATGCTTCTTTTTCTGCGTGGATGAAACACCACTACTCTATGAAAAATAGGGTATGCCCACACGTTATTTGGGGTCCATTGTTCACTTTCATCTTATGGAGTGTTTGGAAGGCATGAAATAAACTACTGTTTGATGGCACCCATTCCAGTTTGGAATCAATACTAAAATATGCAATAACAATGACGATTGACTGCTCTGTTGCCCATACTTGGTCAACATCTACTTCAAATTGTTCTGGCCAACTGATCTATTGGCATGCCCCCCAGTTGACTTTTAATACCGATGGATCCCGACGACTTGTTGATGGTCATGCTTCAGTTAGTGGTTTGCTTCATGACTCAAATGGCATGTGGGTTGTGGGTTTTTTATTGAATATTGACTCTTCTGGAAGCCTTGATGCTGAATTATAGGGGATACGACAAGGCTTAGTTTTAGCCAAGACGAGTAGTATTAGCCAACTAATTATCAAACTTGATGCTAAGGTTATTGTCTAGTTCTTTCGAACTGGTGTCATTGCCTCACACCCTTATCGTACTCTAGTTAGTGATTGTTTGGAGCTGATTAAGGGAGGATGGATTGTCGACATTAGACACATTTTCTAGGAAGGAAACTGCTGTGTGGATTAACTTGTTGACTTGACACATTCCTCACCACAGGGTTTTGCCCATTGTGCAAACCCTTCGGTGCCTCTGCATCCTCTTCTTGCAGATGATTGCGAAGGCATTGGGGTACTGCATCCTTAGCTGCTATTTTTTGCTATTATATGTTCTTTAGTATCAAAAAAACAAGTTTCATCCATTCATAATATCTTTAATTTCATAATTTAAAATCATTCTTTCTATTTTGATATCTACTCACTACAATTTTTAATAGAACTTAACTAACTATACAATACTAAATTTAGTTATCAACTTTAACAATTTATTTTCCAAAAAACTTTAACAAATTTTCTTCTTCTAGCTTATTTATTCTCTTCATCGAACCATGGACATGGTGTAAGAAGTTATATAGAGAGATATATCATTATGCATACACCATAACAACCTTGTTATATAATGCTTCCATAATAAACTTGGCATTTTCTTTAGCCGATAACGTAACCATCCAATAACATATGAAGAAGGAAATTTTATGAACATATTACAAAGGACTTTCATCGAACACCTCATAAGCATAATATATCTTAAGTCTTCTTCAACCATTCATCCTGTCTATTGCTTTTCTTCACCATCATCAACACATCAACAACTAATCTAAGAAAATAACTCAATAATTAATCCTAATTTTGACCCTTCTTCATCAAATTTAACAAACACAATGATATTCATCAAATAAACCAAGAAAAATCCTATAAGTTCTTACCAAGGTTTAGTAGCACCATAGGGAGTCGATAGAGGACAATAGAATCTTAACAAAGAAAACACGACAACCAAAAGATGAAGAGAGGAAAAATGGCTAAGATGACAGTCAGGAGAGAGGAGGAAGAAACTAGTAACCAGGAGGCAGGGTTGGGGTTAAAATTTTCAGATGTTAGGATGACGTCATTTGTCATTAAACAAACGACGTTGTCTCACTTATAATTTTTGTTTTTAGTTGCAATATTTTGCGACAAAATACAGATTCGTCGTCAAATGCCCAACATTTACTTACCAAATTATAGATTTGTCACCAATACAAGGAAAATGAGTGGCGACGAACCATATTTCGTCACAAAAGCCTTCGTTCACCAGGGATGCATGATTGTGCACCAACATGATCATGACAGAATGCTTCACTTGACATAACCTTTCCTGCATCAGGTATGCATGATCATGCATCAGCACAATCACGCAAGACTGGTGACAAATCCATATTTTGTTGCAAAATGTTAAAATGTTGCTACAAAAATAGAATAGCATGTTAAAATGTACAACAATTTGCTACCAAATTCATAAATCATTGCCGATATTGTGTACCTTTCTTGATGATTAGGACTTCCGTCACCTATTAATCCAATTTCGCTACCAACTATACAAAATGTTGCCAAAACCCAAGCATTTTCTTTATATTCTTAATTTTCTTAATTGATCAACATATATGAGTTTTTCTTATTACCAATAACGTAATGATTACACTTACATATAGAGTTCACCTTGAGTTGCTTAATTTTAGGAATTACTAATCTATATTTTTATTGACTGATAAACAAAACAAAATGGGCAAATTTTTGCAAAATTTTTATCTTCTTTTCGTTATTAGTTGAATTAATAAGGATTGTAAATCACATTTCATTTAAACCAAATTCATCACTAACATTACAACATATACACTTTAGTCGTTAATCTACCATTAACGTTATTATTTGTATTTAAAAATTTTCAGTGATTAATGATTGAGAATTTGGAAGCATAACGTGAGTTAAAATTTAGAAAATGACCATATTGAAAAAGTGAGAAAATTATTTAGATAAAACGGTAATTTATGAAAATTTTAAGGCCAATTTGGTAAATTTCGAAATTATGATCAAGGATCCAATTGAACTATTTTATAAGTACTATTAAAGAAATTAAGTGAATAGTACATTGAAAGGATGTAATTGAAATAAATTGGAAGTTGTGTAAATAGTGGCCCAATTCATGGAGGAAGTTAATTGAATAAATAAATAAGAGATTGTGGTGTGAAATAGAATAAAGGAAGGATGAGAGTTAGTGGGAGACAAAATCTTGACATGGACAAATGAAAAGGTAACATGTGGCGTTTTAGGTGAGATTAATAAGAAAAGAAAGAAAGCTATATGTTGTTAAGTCGAGAAGACTTCAATTCTTCTATTGATTTTGATGAAAGTAAAATAATAATAATAATAATAATAGAAGTGTGTGAACTATTTTGATGAGTTTATTAAGTGTGCAGATAAATATAAGTGGCATAAATCATAAAATCAAGACAATATTCAAGTAAAAGCTGAATAA
This sequence comes from Erythroxylum rotundifolium, assembly GCA_027563915.1. Lineage (NCBI taxonomy): Eukaryota > Viridiplantae > Streptophyta > Magnoliopsida > Malpighiales > Erythroxylaceae > Erythroxylum > Erythroxylum rotundifolium. Next base: position 2,651 of record JAOSBO010225068.1, on the reverse strand, counting down.
GACGAAGTATAAGATGGATCAAACGAAGTGATTAAGCGTAATCACCAGACGAAGCATACAAATCAAATCAAGACGATATAATTGAAGAATAATCTACAATGTGAGTTAGTTAGTTAGAGTTGGTTACAGGACTTAACTAATAACAGATCTCTGAAGATTCTACAATCAGTTTTCTCAAGAAGACTGTTGGAGATTTCGACTATAAATATCAGTTATGGTCGTAGACATAAATGATTTTTTTTTACTTTACTTTTACTTACACTTTACAAAAATCATTATGTGCTCAAGTGAGTATACTGCAAAAATATACTGGGTGAAAAGAAGAAAGAAAGAGATTAAGAACACCTGTAACGTGAGTGTGAAAGCTCAAACAATATCTTTTTGAGTGAAAGGAAGGCTAAAGCCTGAAGAGGCTAAGATAGTAGATAAAGAATACTTTGTGAAAGAGACCTGGAGAGGCTCTGGAAGTGTAGAAATAATACTTGTAAAGTTGAAGGAGATAGTGAAATCTCAGATAAACTCTGAGGACTGGACGTAACTCAAAGGCTAAGGGTGAACCAGTATAAATTGCGGTGTCATATTCTCTAACCCTTATCTGTTTAATTTCTTGTAGCTGGAAGAATAGATACTATTTTCGTTGTTTCATTACTCAAACAAATTAATTGCATTGTTTTGTAATCATCTGAGTTTTTTAAGAAAACCAAGAAGATTTTAAAGATTACTATCTTAGACGATTTATCATAATTCATCCCCCTTCTTGTATGTTTTACATATTATACATGATTTCTATATTAACAAGTGATTTACATCACATACTTTCTTCTCCATTCTTCATTTCAGCCAAGAGAAAGAGGAAAAGAGGGAGGGAGAAAAGCTTGAAGCTCGAAAATGGGAGCTTGAAAGAGAAAGAAAGATTTGCTAGGATATTTAACAAAATCTAGTGAGATTTAGACTTAGTGTAAGAAGAGAAAAATGTGGGGAATGAAGAGAGCTAGAGAATGAGCCAAGATTGATCATGTTTGGAGGAAAATAACAAGGATTTCAGAATTTGTTAAGTTAAGAAAATGATTCCTTTGGGTTAGAAATGACTTTGATTTTGAGAAATTAACTTAGAAACCTAACTTTTTTCATGCTTATAAAAGGGTTTTGTTAACTATGAAACCTAGGGTTCTTGGAAAATGATAATTGTATATTTGAATGAAAATTTGTTTGTTTGAAAGAAACCAAGAAAATCCAAGGCAATAGCAAGGGGAAAGGCAAACTTGAGTTTGGACTTACAATCAATTAGGTGAGTAATATATTTATAGTTATTGTGGATGATGAGCTGATTTCTTTGTTATTTGTTATGGTTATGTATTATTTGTTATATTTTGATGCATTTTATGGATAATACCATATTTTTGTAAATCAAGAACATAGTCATGTCTATTTTACTTTAAATTCTAAATTTTGCTTATGATACAAACTACACAATAGTTTTTTTAAATTTTAGCAAGGGTAACTTTCATATATTTAGGCACATTGAAGATGTATAAGTGATAAACTGGACTAAATCACTTATCAATGAAATTGGAGTTAACATATCATCATTTAATTCTAAATTGATATTTGAAGATTAATTAAGGAATGTCGACGTAGAGACTAGTTTTGGATGGCCCTAATTCATTCCGTTGGGAGGAATGTGGCAAAATTGTCTTTACTAAAAAATTAAACAATGTAGAAAAAATCTCCACTTCATACACTAATCATCGTCTGCCTTCCATGGCCGATCTTCTGCTTCAAGGTGTTTAGTATCATCTGAACAATGTTACTTTCCTTATTATGTACATCTCATTTACTTTTATGAAGCTATTATATATATTCACTTTTGATGGTATATACTACATGTTGTTTTAAGCTTCCTTGAGTATCGAAGATGACATGTATGCCTATGGAGGCGAGTCATCAATTCCACATACTTCATCTGCTCATTCACGTATGCATATCACTCCAATTTCAGTTCATTTAATGGTTTACCAATCTAAAAATATCTAAGTTTTATACTAATTATGTTTTAGGTACTGAATCTAGCGACTCTTCACTGTATCCTCTACAAATTTAGCTATAGCAGAAAAAGCTGTTGTAAGAGGGTGTGAAAAACCCTACACTTGAGGGAAAAACTGTTACTATTTCAATTAGTACCTTCAAATGTGCAAGGACCCTTCTTAAGAATCCAGATATCGAGGACTTATTTACCTTTATCGACTCTCACGTCAATTAGAATCTAAATAAATAATTATATCATTGTTATTTATTGATGCAATCAACTGGACTCAGCTTTAAAGTTGATTTATTATTGTATTTGTATGAATTTGTCAAATAAACTCTCTACTAGTTAGGGGTTAATCTGCGTACTATTAAATGTGGATTGTTATTGTTCTGGTTCTATGACTGTATAAATTGATAAACTTCTAATTCAAAGTTTGTACTACTCCATTTATCATATTATTATATTGATCAAATTATTTAAAATTTTTAAACAAAAAATTTCAATGTTAGTAAATTTCAATGAATAATTAATACTATTGTTTAACACATAACATTATGTTGTGTTTTTTTTTCAATAATATGTTGTAAACATTAAAACGCTACAAGAAAATTGCAGTTTAGCG
>JAOSBO010225060.1:0-34997 GCA_027563915.1 Erythroxylum rotundifolium | reverse complement strand
TGTTACAATCATTAACAAATTAAATGTAATGTTTTATCATTAAATATAATGAAAATATAAATTAAAAAAATTAATGATAACCATTACCGACGGAGAAGCTAATTTCCGTCGGTATGTTGTAGCTTCTCCGTCGGTATGTTGTTATCATATATACCGACGGCAATTAGTTCTCCGTCTGTAATAATGAAGACAATTTACCGACGGTAGGTGTATTTCTGTCGGTAAGTTTGCAGACGGAAAGATTTCTCGGTCGCTAATTTACAGACGAAAATTGTTTGTCCGGTCGGTAAACTTTACCGACAGTAGGTCTGGTTCCGTCGCTAAATTTCCGTCGGTAAAGTTAGATGTGACTGTATCACCGACGTTCTCGCAGTGTCGGTATATTCTGTCGATAACCTTAATACCGACGAAATATTTGGTTATTCCGTCGGTATTTTCCGTCGCTAAACTGCAATTTTCTTATAATGTTTGCTAAGATGACAAACTTTATTTGGAGGATGAGCATACCTAGGTGAGGTTTCATATATACTTCTTCATAAAGATCACCATTAAGAAAGGCATTCTTGACATCCATCTGAAACAATTCTCAATGCTTGTTGGCTGTTACTACAATAAGACTATAGACTAAAGTCAGATGAGCTACTGAAGTAAATTTCTCCTTATAGTCAATATCATATTCTTGAGTAAACTCCTTTGTAACCTACCATGCTTTGTATCTTTCAAATAATTTGTCAGTTGGAGTCTCAATTGTTTATACCCATTTACAACCAAAGATTATTTTAGAGGTAGATCAACTTAGTCCCAAGTGTTGGTGTAGGAAAGAGTATGTCATTCTTTTGTCATTGCTTATTGCAATAAAGGGGTTCGAGCTAGCCTCGCGATAGGTGCATGGTTCATATAGAGAGAGAATAATGAAATAAACATGTTAGTCTTAAAGATAATAGAGGCTTGAATTACTTGAGGATTGAGGAAGGGGTTGTTGAGACTCGGTAGGTTCTAGTGAATGAATAGAAGAGGAAGAGCTATTTAGTGAAAGTGGAGGATCTGTAGCCAAAGAAGATATGATATAATTACACGTAGAATGTGATAAGTTGTTAGATCTATAAGAAAAACTTGCAGAATAAATATCAGGAAACAAGAAAAATTGCGTGAGGGTTTGCTGACTTGGAATTTTGATATTATGGAAAACATTTGATGTTCCTAAAGTGACATACCAAGAGATTCAAAGTTTTTGAGATAGTAGATCCTAACTTCTATATCCTTTATCCGCTATGCCATACCTAGAAAACAACATAAACATGCTCTTGGTTCTAGTTTGGTATGCTCATGAGGATGTAATGGAACAAAGCACGTATATCTGAAAAAATTTAAGAGACTAATACTCAGGAGCATGATTGAATAAACACTTGTAAGGAGAGATATTACTGATGATAGGAGAAGGAATGCAATTGGTAGTATAGACAATAGTGAAGGCTACTTCTCCCTAAAGGAATTATAGATAAAAGGACTATATAAGAAGGGCTCGAACAACGTCAAGAATATTTCTATATTGTGTTCGGCTTGACCATTTTGTTGAGATGCATTTGGACAAGATCTCTAAATGATGGTCTCTTATCGATTAAGGAAGTTGATGAATTTTGTATCTTTGTGTTTCATAGAATTATAATAGTAAAATAAGTTAATTTACAAGAGATTGAGTTTGAATCATATTAGTAAAATGAGAGCAATTAGAGAATAGTTTAGATCTATGTAATAGTAGATGAATCCATGTCTAATAAAAAAATCATCAGTAAAGATCACATAATATCTCATAACATCCATATTTTCATGAAGTGCAGGACCTTAAATATCAAAATGAGTTAGATCAAAAGTTGCTAAAGAGATAGAATCATTAAGAGAAAAAGGTAAACTATGGCTTTTAGATAGTTGACAAGGGACACAATCAAAATGACCAGTCTTAACATCATCTAAAGTACCACTAAAGATTAAAGACCTTAATCTAGAAGTAGAAAGATGACCCAAGTAAGAGTACCATATATGAGAATTGACAGCACTAATAACAAGTTTTAAAGGTGATTTAAAGAAGTAAGCTCAAACAACTGTCCAACTTTACATACTCTCCTAAGGATCTTATTAGAAGTTTGGGAAGAGGTACAAGTTACAAGAACAACATCATTAGATGGGAAATATTTTTTTTTATATGGATCATATCGATGTGACTTTTTTATGACATGAGCTCCTTAATCACTGTTGCAAGATTGGGTAGACTTTCTTTATAAAGAAGAGAGCTAAGAATGAGACGAACAAATGGTCATCACTAAATGTCATATATGATGACGGTCTCGAAGATTTACATAGCTCACGGCAATATTAGGACTAAGCCAGGTAGGATCAACAAGTGTTAGTTGATCCCAAGGTTCTTATAATTTAGACACATAACTACCTATTATTTATTTAGGTTATTGTTGTATGTAATGAAGTCTCCTATACAAATAAAATTAGTGGACATTATCAAACGTAGAATAACAATTTTTTCAAAAATTTCATACCTCCTAAGCTATGTCAAAACATTGGAAGTCAAGTTTAATGGCTTTGATATATATATTTCGAGACCATGTTAAGATTTGATGGTTTATTCCTTCCTGTACTACCAATCGATCAGTGAATGCATCAATGTCTTCATCTTTCTTTTAAATGGGTTTATATATTTCTCTAGTAATAATAAGCTAAAGGAGTCTCCCTTTAAGAAAGCTACACATTCCTCAACACAAAGATCAGATTTGGAACTAAAAAAGATGATATTAATAGGAATGAGACTGTATTAGAGAAGTTTAAAGGAATAGGAATGAGACTGTATTAGAGAAGTTTAAAGGCATCTATAGTGAACAAAGACAATACAATAAGAGCAAGCCTACTTATAACGATGGAATTTGATTATTCTAATCTCATAATCAGATTCAAAACGTTAAAAAGACTTACGAATTGATTTAGTTTGCAAAGAAATTGAATAAAAAGATATTGAATCAAACGGTCAAAGTAGTAATCAACTCCTTTTAAAAAGAATCAAACTTATAGATCTAAACCAAACCAAGGAAGAGAACTTATGCTAACAAATGGAAAAATCAGGTACTGCAACATGGAAAGCGGATGTGTTAAATATTTGCTGAGATGATAATGAAGTGGACAATGATGTGGTAGCTGACATGGCAAAAGAAAAGATCATATAGCACTAGATAGGATATTAGATGATGTGGTAGGTGTTTACGATGATGTGGTAGATAATATGGCTCCATAGAATTTCTAAGCTTTTGGTGACTGAATGGTACGATTTTGCTTAGAAGCTTAACGACGCCATATAGATCGTCTTTTTCCTCCAAATAACTAAAACTAATGGGTGGGTTTTGAGTTCTGAGACTTTGGGTGGCATGTAAGGGCGTGTGTGATGATCGGTGTTGGTGCTTTTTGTGATTTTGGAATCCACTCAAATGGAGGATTGATTGGTTTATGAAAAATTGTAGTTCGAGCAAATTAGGAACCCCAAATGTATGAAGGAATGTTGCAAAGAAAGGATTGAAAAAAAACTCTAGAATTTGACTACATTTTAGGATGGATACCTTGATACCATGTGGAAATCAATAGTAAAGAAGGAATAAGAAAAGGCTTTTTGTATTTTTGTGTATATTCAATGTTATGTACATTAATCTATTTATATTCTTCTAGCGATTCCAACTAAAGAAATTAAATTAGATAAATAATTACATAGTATTAATGTACATTATTCTAGCAGAAAATTAATGGTGATGTTTGAATTGTGTTAATATGTGCTAAGAGAAAACTAAAAGCCACTTTACATGTAGGAGTTAGCTAACTACTAACCTAGAGGCAAATCTAAACATCGAATACAACCTATATATATTTATACAACAAAAGTTATGTTTTCTAGCTATAGTTACATGGTTGTGTATCACGTGAATTAAAAGGAGGAAGTAACTTGCATTTAAACATGTTGCTCTCCCTTAATGGCCTTTGAATCTAAAGCAACCATGAAATCAAAGAAGTAATTTCTTTTCAATTTTCCTTGATTAGCTTAGCTTTTGTGATTAAGCTATCTAAAAAGATCTTGTTATGATAGTCATGACTTCATAATTTAAAAGTTTTTCATATAATTTTATATATAATTTAGTTTTGAAAGAATTATATATGATGGTAAAATCTAATAGGGTCTATACATCATGCTTCCATGTCAGGTAATTATGTCTAATTACTTGTTAAAATGTTATGCACGATTCTTTAAAATTTAACTGATAATCATAATAAATTCTATACGATTTGATAATAAAACTTGAAGCTTGAATTATTATGACTCTAAGCACACTAATCCTTTTAGAAGGTAGTTGTAGCACTAATGCGTCGACAAGTTTGGGAAGTTTACATTAATAGATAGGTTTGAGCATTTAAATAAATTACATATCTCAATTTCGATTTTTAAATTCACTATTTTAGTACTTTTAATGTTTTTAGAAGATTTTGTGAGATTTTTTCATATTTTGATTTAATGCCATAAATGGTCCACCGTTATGTAGTTAATAGATATGAATATCCTGTTTTTTTGGTAACAAACAATGTGCTTGATGGGAGCATATTGATATATGTTTTTCTTGCAGACTTTTGGAGTCTCTAAGCTGAAATTTCTCTTCTAAAAATATACACGATCAAAATTGAGAATTGAGTACTTAAAAGAATTGCAAAATGTAAACTCTTCAAGTAGAAACAACAATAACAGTAGGTATTTTGTTTTCTTCCATATTTAGTTTATATGTTATTCTAACGTATATTACTATTAAGTATACGTTGAATTGGCTAACAGATTCGTCTTGAAGTTTACAAGTAGTGCTAGTTAAGTAATTTTCTTGAATCTTTCATTTAATACCAAAAACTCTTTAAAACTTCTTTCTTGTAAAATTTAAGAGTTTATTTAGCATTATTTTTGGAATTTTTGACGACAGCCTAAAAAATGATACATGGTTTTGAGAAAATACATTAACTTTTAACTATGGTCCAGGGTGATTTGATTTTTATTTAAACCATAAAATGTATTGTTCATAGCTTTATGTCTTCAGTTTATTGTTTATTAATAACAAATTACTTGTCCTTTTTATCGTTACGCAGTAATTTTTCCAAACGCATTAACCAACGTCGTTCATTTCTTTGGTACGGGAATCAAATACTTAACTATTTCTTACACAATATTTCCATAAACGGTTATTTATTTGCTAACTTTTACTCGCAACATTCTTTAACAATAATTTCAAACGGAGCCCAAAAGAATAATGAAATTTAAATATTTGACTCTAAATAAAAGAGTACCAGAATTACATGTGGGTTGCTTTACTTTTCTGTTGAAGTTCTACGTCTTAATTTGCATGAACCAAAAAATTTCTACCCATATCTTCCAATGGAGTTACGTACGGTTGTCTCCAAGTTTTGATTTTACATCGGGAAATGAGACAGTAGCGAGACAAGTGTGAAGGAAGAAGCGAATTGAGAGAGTTTTGGAATGAGAAGGAATAGAAAAGTAGAAGGAAGATAAGGGGCTGATGGGTTAGTAGGTGCAGTGAAAGAGAGAAGGTAGATATATATTATATAGTCACGAGAAGCTTGGGTTTCCTTCACAACCATCGTTTAATCCAAGCTCATGCCTTGCTGTAGCAGTACTGTGGGCATGGTTGCAAAATGCCAAGTGGGTTTTTCCTTTCTCTTTCAAAATTCCAAATCCCAAACAGAGACTTCATATTTTCGAACTTTGAACTTGCTGCTGTTTTGTCCTTCTTGGAAGGCATTGAATGATTCTTTGTAAGGTGAGTTGTTAACACTGAAGTTAATTGCTGTCACACCTCCGTGGATGTACGTAATTGGAATTGGATAAGAAATGCATGGAGTTGCTTTCATGGTAAATGAATGATGGTAGTAGTAACATTATTATTTGTAGTCAGGCTTTTAGGAGGAGGAATAAGAAACAATTTTCTTGAATGTCTTAAAATTTAGTGTGAATTCTTGTGGCAAAAATAGAATCTGAAACCTTTGAATTTAAATTACGTGTAATTATACTTTTGCAATTTATTGCTTCCCAATTTGATATTAATTAGAGCTTTTTCCTTTTAGTGAAATAGGTCTAGAATGAGTTGTTCTTTTCTAAAAATATGAAGGAATTTATTTAGGAAGCAAATATCAATCTCTATTTGTTAAAAAAATAGTTAGATCTATCATCGTACATGCAAATCCTTCTGTTTGAGAAGTAAAATATCTGTAAAAGCAGGCATTTCAAAATGAAATTGCTCTAGCTAAATGTTAAGTTTCACATTTTTCTAAGGTAAGAAAAAGCCTTAAATTCAAAAATTCTGGCTTAACCTTGCCTCCATCAACTCCATTCCTATCTAGGCAAGAAACTCATGTTATTTATTCTCTCAAGCCTTATCTTTTCATTTTCTTGCTTTAAATTTTAGATTTTCTTAATAGCTTTTTTAATCTAAAGATTGAGTAAAAATTTTCAAGTTAATTATGAGTATAACAAAATTTTCAATATGGGATGAATTTTGTATTTTTGAATTGAAGCTCAAACTAAAATTTAAGTATAATTTATCTTTATTTCATTTCCATTTCAATTGCAGTTTGTCCATGTAAATTAAAATTTGGCAATTTGATTGTAGATGATATTTGTCAATTACAATTTTAGGCATAATTTTAATTCAGATTGAGTTTATTCAGTAATTTTTTCTCTCCTTCATTTTGCACATATCACAGTTGATTGTTTTTATACCTTATGTTCTTCTTCAACCCCAATTTCTCTCTATTTCATTTATTAGGTTATAATAGCATTTTTTTATTTACGAGTTTGAGTGATTTTGTATGTATAAACTTAATTTTGTAAATTATTGATGAAATTTGATTTCAATATTTACGTAATACGGATATTACTGTTAATCTCTATTTTATTTGGTGAAAAGTGGATCATTTTTAGTTTTTGATATTTTACAATTACTTAAAAATCAAAATTAAATTCTAAGTATGATAGCTTTTATTATAAAAGTTTACTTATTATTATTTTTATTTTTAATATAGGATATTAAATTTGGCTCATTGTTTTTTCTTTGTTGCAGAAATATTATATCATTGGTATTTTTTTATATAAACAGTCGAGTTATTGTTAATCTGATGTGCCTACCTATTTATGCGAAGATAGTTTTGAATAATCTGATGAAAATTTAAGTGAGAGATTTATATTCACGAGAATGATAACAATTTAAATAAGTGTAAACATGTATCAATTGCATTCAATTTAGAAAATTTAAGAGTAAATGAGCAACTAATCCTACTATTAAATATTTATGATTATAGAAATTTTGACAATAAAATAAAGAAAATTTTAATTAAAAAAGATTAATAAAGGAATTGGAATTTTGTATTTTTTCAAGATAATATATATTTATATTTTTGTCAAGACCTTCTTTTTACTTTAATGACTCTGGTACAATGGAGTGCCAGAAATCGTTTCCAAGATTATTATTTACGCAATGACTGTTTAACATAAGCATCCATAGCTTCTATGTGATCTAATTAAATAGAGCCTTGCTATCTCCTTTGCTATTTACGTACTGCAGTTATTTATTTATTCCTTCTGTAAATATATCAATGTCGATAGTGCCAAGCGATTCAGCTGCTGGCTGCCTTCACTTGTTTATTTATAAGATAGCTCTCACTGAGATGATCCAATAGGACTACGGCATTGGTACGTACATGATGTAACATTTACTGTATTTAAATTATTAGTACTTTTCTTTGATTGTTGATAAAAGTTATAATGCAATAAATTTGTGTCACACCATGTTTAGAATCATATTTTCTTAAACGTATAATCATGACCATTACGTAACCAATCGCACCAAACTTGCATTAGATTGCATTATACATTTCATCATATCCTCAATTCTATTTTTACACTGCATTTCATCCAACATTTCATCATATCCTCAATTCTATTTTTACATTGCATTTCATCTAACATTTCGCCTTTCTTTTGTAACTAAATGTTATTATCTATGTTACAGTAAACGTAGGTAATAACATTTGACAATGAATTAATAACCGTTGCCCAACATTATTTGCGATGATTTAATATTTCGTAGCAAAAATTTTTTAGCTATATTTATTGGCGACGTCTTTCAAAACATAGTTAAAAAGTTCTGATGACGATTATTTATTTTTAATAAAAATTACTAATAAAACTTTATCATGTTGATTATAATTATTGGTTACATTTTTAATCCATGTTATTGTTTGTAATATTTAGATTTTTTATAATTTATTATATGAAAATATCATTAAAAATAATTAGGAATTATAAGCATTTTGCATAAACAATTAAATACCATTAAATATTAATTACAAACGTTAACAAAAATACTTATGTACAAACTAAGATTCGTTTTCATCATCATTGCTATTTACATAATTTGGGCCAAGTATTTGTTTGACCATCTTTTGAAGCTTAGCCAATTTTCATTCATTACATTATAACTTTCTTCATTACACTATAACTTTATTCATTTCGTTCTATCGTTGTGTTCTATCGTATGTACTTGACTTTCTTCGTCTGTGTTGACCACCTATCGTCTGTGTTTTATTGTCTGTCTTTGACTTTCTTCGTTTGTGTTAACCACCTATCGTCTGTGTTCTATCGTTTGTGGTTGACTTTCTTCGTCTGTATTGACCACATATCGTCTGTGTTTTATCGTCTGTCTTTCTATCGTCTGTCTTTCTATCGTCTGTGTTATGACGTGTCGTCATAGATGATTCCTTGCATCTGTGTTATAACATGTCATCACAGCGATTCTTTGCGTCTGTATTCTCCTTTGCATCTATGTTTCCTTGCGTCTGTTTTTGACGTCATCACAGATGATTTCTTGCGTCTGTGTTCTCCTTTGCGTCTACGCTTCCTTGCGTCTATTTCTGACGTCATCATAGACGATTTCTCTCGTCTGTGTTTTCCTTGCGTCTGTACATTCTTACACAACGAAAACTCCTGAGGTAGATCCCAAACCTCTTGCAACCTACCGTACTTAATGCAACTTAAATCTTTTCAACCACCCTCATTCATTTAATTCCAAGGGCAGAATACACAAATCATAAACATCAACTACCTCCCAATGCCTCAAACTCATTTGGTCATCACATGCAATGCGAAAACTTAAAATTGGTCATAATCATGAGCAGAATATACATGCATTTCATTCATCTTCAAAACAAATAATAGTTTACATTGCTTTAGTGGGCATTTCGAGCCCCCTTACATCATAATTCGAATTACAAAGTTTTCAAAGACTCTAATTGCTCAAATGCATCTAACGCATTATTTTGCATAAACCAACTTCAAAACAAAACAAAATACGCAGACTGGTCATCACCTGAATGGGACAGAATTGGGAGGGGGTGAGCTTAAAGCTCGTGGGTGACAATTTTATAAGTGAGAAACAAGCAAAATCCTTTTTCAAAACTCTTTGTCATTTTACACTTGGAGACCATAATACTTTCTTATAAAAAACACAAACACTTAATTTTAAAAAATCCTCACTCAAATCAAACAGTTCATGAGCACTTATAAATTATGCATGTATCAAACTTGTCACAATCATAAACACATAGGCACATTAGAAATGGTTTGGGTTAGTCCAATTCATGATGCGCTACACATTTGCAGATAATGGTCCTGTGTAGTTGTAAACTTGAGGGAGTCCTTGAAGGAGCTCCGTGCTACTAGCGGGCAGGCAGGAGAAGCCTATTCTTGGGTCAACGTGCACGTGAAGGTTTTTGAGGGACTATCACAAACCCATATAACATGTAATTCATGAATTGAAAGCAGTTTACCCTAAATGGCATCTTGTTGGAAACTTGTTTTTCATGCATATGAGATATTTCAAAGAAACATTCTTGGAAACTTGATTTCATAATCTTGCATCTTTTAAAAAAGAATCATTTTCATAAATCATCAACACAATTTGTGCAGCAAATAAATGCAACATCCATGATGTACTTGAAACCATTTAGCTTTCTTGATTTAAAGAAAAACAATAAGTGGCTTATTTACTCTATTATAAAACTGTACCCACCTTGAATATCCTTGCTTATAACTTGCTTAGGGATGTCCTTCCTCTTGCTTATCTTGCCTCTCTCGATTTCCTTTAACAATGAAAACAGTCCCTATTCAATAGGAATTCAGATTTGAGCCCATAAAGCACATTCACTAATATGGATCCTAGAATTCTTAAACCCACACATTTCTTAAGCTCTGTGAACCAAAAACCTTTCAAAACTCCAAAAGGTTAAAAATTAATCTTACCTTGAATCTTCACCAAATAATGAGATTCTTAGCTCTAAAGAAAGCTCTTCCTTTCCTCTTTTTTTTCCCTTCTTGAGTAACCTCAAATTCTCTCTTTAAGATTAAGAAAAATTGTGACCTAGTTCAAGGCTCTATTCTTTTTAACTCCACAAAAACCTCTCTTCTTCTTTCTCTCTCTCTTACATTTTTATTTTCTCTCCCTCCTTCACGTTTTTGATCTTCTTATTTACAAGACACTCTTTTCTTTTTCCCATTCTACCCCTAATGGGTGAGGAAAGTCCACCTTACCCCTCCTTTAATGCCTTGATGCTTCTAACCTAAGTAATCAACCCAAAATACCCTTATGCATTCTTAATTCTTCAATTTAATTTACACCATACTATAATCTAAATCTTAATTCTTCCATTTAATATTTCTAATTTCTATCAATCCATGAAATAAATCCTCCTAAACTTGACATAATGATTAAACTCCAATTAAAAATGATTTATCCAACAAGATCACAAAATTCATTCAATTCATGCTACTAAAATGATTAAAAAATTTTTTGGGGCCCAACATTTCTCACCCTCTTAAAAGAATTTTGTCATCGAAATTATTACATGAGTCATCGAAAAGATGTGGATACTTCTCCTTCATGGCTTCCAATGGCTCCCATGTGGCCTCTTCTACAGAATGATTTCTCCACAGGACTTTGACCAATTTAACCGTCTTGTTCCTGAGAGCTCTCTCCTTGGTGTCCAAAATCTCCACTGGAATCTCCTCGTAACTAAGATCATCTCTCAACTGAACCTCACTGGTCTAAATGATGTGAGAGGGATCTGACCTATACCTCCTCAATATCTAAACAAGAAAGACATCATGAATCTGGGATAATTCTTATGGCAAAGCCAATTTATAAGCTAATGGTCCGATCCTCTTAAGAATTTCATAAGGAACCACATATCTTAGACTTAACTTACCTTTCTTGCCAAATCTCATGACTCCTTTCGAAGGAGATGTCTTAAGGAAGACCTTCGCACCGACTTCATACTCCATCTCCTTTCGGTGTGCATCAGTATAACTCTTCATTCTATCCTGAGCTGCCTTAATCCTTTGCTTAACTAACTTGACCTTGTCAACTGTCATCTGAACTAATTCTGGTCCTACTAGCTTCCTTTCTCCTTCTTCGTCCCAATATATAGGAGTTCTACATCTCTTTCCATACAGTGCTTTATAAGGAGCTATCTGAATGCTTGAATGGTATGAATTATTGTAAGTAAATTCGACTAATGGCAAATGCTTATCCTAAGCTCCTTTGAAGTCCATCACACATGCCCTGAGCATTCCCTCAAGTGTTCGAATGGTCCTCTCAGATTGACCATCTGTTTGAGGATGGAAAGCTGTATTGAAATTCAACTTAGTTCCCATAGCCTCTTGTAAGCTTCCATAAAATCTCAAAGTAAATCTAGGATCTCTTTCAGAAACTATAGAGTCTGGAATCCCAAACAGTCTCACTATTTCATCAATATACTTCTTTGCTAGCACATGCAAAGAATCAGTCTATTTAATTGCCAGAAAATAGGCTGACTTTGTCAATCGATCAACAATAACCCATATGGAATCATGCTTCCTATTAGTCTTGATCAAAAGATCCATAGTCACCCTTTGCCACTTCCACTCAGGAATGGACAATGGCTTTAACCTTCTTGAAGGTGCCTGGTGTTCAGCCTTGACTTGCTGACACACCAGACACTTACTTACATATTCCGCTACATCTCTCTTCATGCCTTTCCACCAGAAATGTTCTTTCAGATTCCTGTACATCTTGGTGTTACCTGGGTGTATGAAATAAGGTGCATTATATGCATCATCCAGTATCTCATCTTTCACTTCTTTAACATCTGGGATACAAAGCCTACTTCCAATAGTCATGAGTCCATCATCCCTCACTACCACTTCAAACTTCTTGCCATTTTGAATTTCTTCTCGGAGCTTACTTAATTCTGTATCTTGTGCTTGTAATTCCCTAACCTTCTCTCTGAGTATCGGTCTTACTCTGAAAGTAGCAACCACACACTCGGGTTCCTCCTATTTCAAGCTTATCCTAAGCTTAGCTATTTCCTCCAATAAAGGCAGATAAACTGTCTGAACATAGCTATTGAGGATTTCATACTCAAAGCATCTGCCACTACATTTGCCTTCCCTGGATGATAATCAATCAACAAATCATAATCCTTAAGTAATTCAACCCACTTTCTCTGTCTCAAATTCAGTTCCTTCTAACTTAACAGATACTTGAGACTTTTATGATATGTAAAGATCCTCGTCTGAACCCCATACAAATAATGTCTTCAAATCTTCAAAGCAAAAATCATTGCTGCCAATTCCAAATCATGTGTTAGATAATTCAATTCATAAGGCTTCAGTTGCCTTGAAGCATAAGCTATCACCCTGTCTCCCTGCATCAACACGCAACCTAAACCTTTCTTGAAGTATCACTGTACACTGTATAGCCCTCATCTCCAGTAGGTAAAATCAAAACTGGAGCACTTGTTAATCTTCTCTTGAGCTCCTCAAAGCTTTTCTGACATTCCTCACTCCAGACAAATTTATGATTCTTCCTCAATAACTTAGTCATCGGAGCAGCTATCATAGAAAATCCTTCCACAAACCTCCGATAATATCCTGCCAGACCTAGAAAACTCCTCACCTCTATCATCGTCTTGGGTGCATGTCAATTCACCATTGCTTCAATCTTCCTTGGATTCACACGTACCCCATCTTTCAAAATCACATGTGCAAGGAATACTACCTCATGAAGCCAAGACTCACACTTGCTGAATTTAGCATATAGCTCATTCTCCTTCAGTGTCTACAACACTCTCTTGAGATGCTCCTTATGTTCCCCTTCACTCTTGGAATAGACCAGAATGTCATCGATAAACATTATGACAAACTGATCCAGATACTTCTTGAAGACCCTATTCATAAGATCCATGAAAGTAGCTGAAGCATTGGTCAAACCAAAAAGGCATGACTAGGAACTTGTAATGCCCATATCAAGTCCTAAAGGCTGTCTTATTTACATCAAACTCCTTGATTATGAGCTGATGATAACTTGACCTGAGATCAATCTTGGAAAAGACCCTTGCTCCCTGCAGCTGGTCAAACAGATCATCTATTTGTGGCAGAGGATACTTGTTTTTGATGGTCACCTTATTGAGTTTCCAGTAATCAATACACATCCTCCATGTTCCATCCTTCTTCTTAACAAGTAGAATTGGTGCTCCCTAAGGCGGCAAACTCGGTCTAATGTATCCCTTCTCTAACAATTCCTCCAAATATTCCTTAAGATCCTTCAACTCAGCTGGAGCCATTCTATAAGGTGGTATGGAAATGGGTGTAGTTCTGGGAATCAAGTCAATGACAAACTCGATTTCCCTCACCGGTGGCAAACCCGGTAAGTCTTTTGGGAACACATCAGGAAATTTTCTCTCAATCGGAAAATCCTCTAACTTCCCTTCATTTATATTAGTGTCCACAACATGCGCCAAAAAGGCTTCACACCCCTTTCCCATCATCCTTTTAGCTAGCAAAGTAGAAATAATTCTTGGTGCTGGTGTTCTCCTGTCTCCTCTGAAAATCACCTTCTCTCCATTGCCCAGATTAAACTCTACTTCCTTAAAGCCACAATCCAACTTCGCCTGATACTTCTCCATGACATCCATTCCAAGTATAACATCCAAGCCCTTTGGGTCTAGAGGTAGTAAGTCCACTACCAGTCTAGCACCATCAATGAAGAGTTCACAACCTCTATATACTTGACTTATTATCAAATTCCTCCCTAAAGGAGTGCTAAAAATCAAAGAATTATCCAAAGGCACTGAATCAACATTATGTAATGTGATGCTTGAAGAAACAAAAGAATGTGTGGAACCAGAATCAATCAAAACATATACTTCAGAATTGAGTAACTGAGCCATACCTATAACAACTTCAGGTGCGGCTACAGCTTCGTCCCTTATCATGGCAAGCAACCTTGTGTGTGTTTGAGCTTGACCCCTTGGCCTTCCTAAAGGAATAGCCTTCTTTACAGCTCCAGAACTGCCCACCTCAGTAATTGGTCTGGTTCCCACTATTTCAGCTCTCTTTGGGGCTTGTGACCGTGATCCCTCATTCCCTGTTACTTGGGGGTAATCCCTGATTATGTGTCCCTTCTTTCCACATCAAAAACATGCTCCAAGTAACTTGAAGCACTCTCCTTTATATAGTTTCCCACAATGCTCACATTAGGGATTTATGTATCTACTCCTTCCCACCCTGCTATTGCCTCCTGTGGATGAGGCTTGCATTGACACTGCTCTTGCTTGCTTGTTCTTAGTGTTGGCGCAATTCCCAACCTCACTCCATGTACGAAAGTTCTTCACACCCCTCTTATATATTGGAGCACTCATCCCCTTCTTGGAAGACTGCTCCCTGTTCTTCCTCTTCTTGCTCACTTCATTCTTTAAATTCTCTAGTTTTTGAGCCTAGAGTGTAGCATCTACTAACTGCTGGTAGTCACAGAAATTATGGATCAAGACTGTCTCCTTAATCCCCAAATGGAGACCTCCTTCAAACTTGCGGCACTTATCTTCTTCATTAGCCACAATTTTTGCTACATATCTTGAAAGTTGTGTGAACTTCAGCTCATACTCCCTCACACTCATGTCCCTCTGTGCGAGGTTCAAAAACTCCCTGGCTTTCTCTTGAATGTAGACTCTCGAGAAGTATTTCCTCCTGAAAGCTTCTAAAAAGTCTCTCCACGATAACACCGAAGGCATAACCTGACTGTGGGGCACTGATTCCTACCAATGAAGTGCATCCCCTTGTAACAAGCTCACTGCATAATCCAGTTTCTCTTCATCATTGCACTTCATCTGAATTAGGACCCTCTTGGTCCTCTTCAGCCATTCTTCAGCCTCTTAGGGATTTGTAGTCCCATTGAAGTCCACAGCTCCATGCTTGCGGAGCTTATCATATTGTCCAGTCCTCTCCACTGGAGCTTGCATCGGAACTTGAGGCCCTTGGCCCATGGCATACGAGAAAGCCTGAGCAAAGGCCTGAAAGAACCATTGGTCTAGAGGATTGGCTTGAGGCATAGGAGGAGGCGGTGGTGGAACCTCATGTTGCACACTAGGTGCCTCAGGATCAGGGGCAGAATATGTCCCCGCATCTTGTGGGACATAGGGCTCATCGGTGCTCCCTTGACGAGAGATAGATCGAGTCAAAGCTCCTCGAGTTCTTCTTCGAGGCAGCATATTCACTCCTTCAATATAAAACCAATAAAAGAATCTTTAGTTCATGCACAACAGTTTCAAAGTATGCAAAACAATTCAATTCGTATCCGTCAATTTCAAATCATGAACACAATTCAAACAATGCAAGTTGTTCATTTATAACAATGCATGTACATTTCATGTCTTAACCTTCCCAATTCATGCTTTGGATACTTCTAAACTTGGTTCGGGTGTAGGATCTCAACCTAAATGCTCTGGTACCATAAGTGATGGGACCTCGCCCTTGTGAGTCACGAGCCTGACGTCCTAAGTGACATCTGGATGCGCATCCCACAAGGGTGGAGTGCCCACACCAGACAATCCTTGTTCATGGTGGAATTTGCATCTTGAACTCTTCATAAAATTTGTCCCATGACTAGTGTTTAGAGCCTACGTCTCTAACTGCTTCTTAATCCTTGATAACCCTTCTTGTTAAAAACCATTCATTAGTGAATTATGTGAATAACTCCAATTAAGTGACTGTTCAATGTATTGGCTTATCTTCATCTTGTATCATCTGTGTTTGGTTTATGGTCTGTGTTTGCTTATGGTCTGTGTTTGGCTTATAGTTTGTGTTTCTTATCGTCTGGCTTTCCTATCGTCTGTCTTTGACTTTCTTCGTCTGTGTTGACCACCTATCGTCTGTGTTCTATCTTCTGTGTTCTATCATCTATGGTTGACCTTCTTCGTCTGTGTTAACCACCTATCATCTGTGTTTTATCTGTGTTGACAACCTATCGTCTGTGTTCTATCGTCTGTCTTTGATTTTCTTCGTCGGTGTTGATCACCTATCGACTGTGTTCTATCGTTTGTGGTTGACTTTCTCTGTTTGTGATGACCACCTATCGTTTGTCTTTTTATCGTCTGTGTTATGACGTGTCATCACAGACAATTCCTTGCGTTTGTGTTCTCCTTTGAGTCTATGTTTCCTTGAGTCTGTTTCTTACATCATCACAGATGATTTCTTGCGTCCGTGTTCTCCTTTGCATCTATGTTTCCTTGTATCTATTTCTGACGTCATCATAGACAATTTCTTGCGTCTGTGTTCTCCTTTGCGTCTATGTTTCCTTGCGTCTGTTTCTGACGTCATCACAGCCGATTTCTTTCATCTGTGTTTTCCTTGCGTCTGTACATTCTTACACAGCGAAAGCTCCTGAGGCAGATCCCAAACCTGTTGTAACCTACCTTACTTAATGCAACTTAAATATTTTCAACCACCCTTATTCATTCAATTCCAAAGGCAAAATACACAAAACATAAACATCAACTACCTCTTAATGCCTCAAACTCATTTGGTCATCACATGCAATGTGAAAACTTAATAGTGGTCATAATCTTGAGCAGAATATACATGTATTTCATTCATCTTCAAAACAAATAATAGTTTACAACGCTTTAGTGGGCATTTCGAGCCCCCTTACGTCATAATTCGAATTACAAAGTTTTCAAAGACTCTAATTGCTCAAATGCATCTAACGCACTGTTTTGCATAAACCAACTTCAAAACAAAACAAAGTATGTAGACTGGAGTGATTTGCCTTGACTCTTGACTTACATAAGCTCTTGCTTATCACTTGAATGGGACAAAATTGGGAGGGGGTGAGCTTAAAGCTCGTGGGTGACAATTTTATAAGTGAGAAACAAGCAAAATCCTTTTTCAAAACTCTTTGACATTTTACACTTGGAGATCGTAATACTTTCTCATAGAAAACACAAACATTTAATTTTCAAAAATCCTCACTCAAATCAAACAGTCTATGAGCACTTATAAATCATGCATGCATCAAACTTGTCACAATCATAAACACATAGGCACATCAAAAATGGTTTGGGTTAGTCCAATTCATGACGCACTACATATATCCATATAATAGTCTTGTGTAGTTGTAAAGTTGAGGGAGTCCTTGAAGGAGCTCCGTGCCACTAGTAGGCAGGTAGGAGAAGCCTATTCTTGGGTCAACGTGTACATGATGGTTCTTGAGCACATAACACATAAGTTATGAATTGAAAACAGTTTGCCCTAAATGGCATCTTGTTGGAAACTTGTTTTTCATGCACCTGAGATATTTCAAAGAAACATTCTTGGAAACTTGATTTCATAATCTTGCATCTTTTCAAAAAGAATCATGTTCATAAATCATCCACACAATTTGTGCAGCAAATAAATGCAACATCCATGATGTACTTGAAACCATTCAGCTTTCTTGATTTAAAGAAAAACAATAAGTGGCTTATTTACTCTATTATGAAAGTGTACCCACCTTGAATATCCTTGCTTATAACTTGCTTAGGGATGTCCTTCCTCTTGCTTATCTTGCCTCTTTTGATTTCCTTTAACAATGAAAACAGTTCCCATTCAATAAGAATTTAGATTTTAGAACCCATAAAACACATTCACTAATATGGATCCTAGAATTCTTAAACCCACACATTTCTTAAGCTCTTTGAACCAAAAACTTTCCAAAACTCCAAAAGGTTAAAAATCAATCTTACCTTGAATCTTCACCAAATAATGAGATTCTTAGCTCTAAAGAAAGCTCTTCCCTTCCTCTTTCTTTTTTCCTTCTTAAGTAACCTCAAATTCTCTTTTTAAGACTAAGAAAAATTATGACCTAGTTCAAAGCTCTATTCTTTTTAACTCCATCGAATCCTCTCTTCTTCTTCCTCTCTCTCTCTCTTACTTTTTGGTTTTCTCTCCCTCCTTCACATTTTTGATCTTCTTATTTCAAAGACACTCTTTTCCTCTTCCCATTCTACCCCTAATGGGTGAGGAAAGTCCACCTTACCCCTCCTTTAATGCCTTGATGCTTCTAACCTTAAGTAATCCACCCAAAATACGCTTATGCATTCTTAATTCTTCAATTTAATTTAAACCATACTATACTCTAACTTAATCTTAATTCTTCCATTTAATACTTCCAATTTCCATCAATCCATGAAATAAATCCTCCTAAACTTGACATAATGATTAAACTCCAATTAAAAATGATTTATCTAACAAGATCACAAAATTCATTCAATTCATGCTTACTAAAATGATTAAAAAATTTTTGGGGCCCAACAATATTGACAATATTGAGCTTCATCTTTGAATGCAAGTGAAAGTGAAAATAATCTTTAAATAAGTAAAACAAAATTGCATACAATTAAATACATAAAAAAATTAGCAAAACTTTTTCCAAAGAATTATGTAAAAAGTTGTTTTGCTTCAATTGTTTGACATAATAAATGCAAGGCAATTCAGTCCTTGCAATGACCCCTAACTCACTAGACAATTTTGCTGATTAAATCTTGTCAACAGGATGACCTTGCAAGGTATCAACATGTATGAACAACTTGTTGTCTATTGCAATATTCATGCATTGCAACTTAGAACCTTTAGTGATACCTCTAACTCTTTTTCTGTTGTTGGTATTGAAACTTCACAAAAAAAGAATAATGATAAGAAAACGCATATTAAACATGTAGATATATATTTCAGCACAAGTCTAATTATAGTTGGTAAAAATTAATAAAATTGAAGATCTCTCAGCATTAGTTAAGGTAGATAGGGGTTATTGCTGACTAGCTCATTGGTAGATGAAGTAGATAGAGGTTGTTATTGGATAAGGTTGAATTGATCTGGTTATTGTGGGGGAGGAACAATTTCACTAGTTGTCATCTTCTTTCCCATGTTTCTACTAGGTGTAATTATATTGAATATCTGTAACTCAAATGTCAACATTACAAATAAACATAAGTCAAACATCAACAATATGCATAAATATAACTCAAACATCAACAATCCACATAAACATTAGTCAAATATCATCATTTCACAAAAACATAACTCAAACATGAACATTTCACATTAACGTAATTTAAATATCAACAATATGCGTAAACAAAACTGAAATATCAACAATATATATAAACATAACTTAAAATAGTAGGTGCGGTTCATCTAATACCATCAGGCATATTACATCTGGAAAATTGTTCATGTATCTTCGGCAAATTTACCATTTGATTTAGCTTTGATTGTTTTATTCTATTTGCTCATTAGTGAAATGCTTAGTACGTGCAGTTCATCTAATACCATCATGCATATTACATCTGGGAACTTGTTCATATATCTTCTGCAAATTTAGTTAAAGCGAAGAAATTGTCAGAAGATGGTGTCAATTCACCAGACCCTAAAGGGCGATCTTTAACTGTTTCAATTGATGGCTTGGAACATGCAACGAGGCTTCTTGGGAATCCAAACATTTGAAACCCCTTTACATTTTCTACCGACTCTAATGTCGTTTGGAATCCAAAAAATAATTATGTGTGAAACTTCATTTAATATTTGTCTGTAAGAATTGTTAACCTTCTAATTAACATCTTGTAGTACTTACTAGATATCATTATATTATATTGCTTACCATATTCCAACATTTATATGTATTATTATTTTATTGTTTATAAAAAATCAAATTAAATTTATTATAATTTTATCATATTAACATTAAAATTTTAGGTATGTCTATCTTTTTATATCCAAAAAGATAATTTATAGAGTTTTAATGCATTAACTATATATTTAAACAATAAAGAAGGAAAATAAAAATATGAAAACTCGTATATAAATGTCAATTATAATTAACCTTTGGATTACTAAGCACACATAGCATTAAAAGTTATCAATTTAACATTATTAATTATAAATTCTCTAATATTAGCTTTTGACAATGATTTCAAGGTTTCGTCACATTTGGTGACAAATTATCAATTTTGTTGCAAAAAGCTATGTTTTTATTGAAACTGTCATTGCCAAATGCTAGACTTTTGATGACGAACTACTAAAACTGTCGCAAAAATAAGGCCTTTTTACGACGACTCTAGAAAATCATTGGTAAAGAAATTGCTTTAGTGACGATACATTATAATGTCATGAAAACCATAACTTTTGGTCACGAATTAGGAAATCGCCACCAAATGTGGAAATTTAGTGACGATTTGCATATCGTCGCCAAAAAAGACGTAGTTAATATTTTGTTTTGTTGTAGTGTCAACAGTTATTGTAATATATTTAATAAGTAATATGAGCTATAAAGCAGAAATCCCTGTAGTTAATATTACATTATAACTTTCTAAGAATCTTTTTGGTTTATAAACTATTATTTATCAAGAAAGTTTTGAAAAAATGGTTCATTCATAATATGATTACAAGTGTTTAATCTTTTGAGATTTTTTCAATTTAGTATCAAACCTTTTAAAATTTTTTATTGTGATTAAACTTCAAATTTTGTACAAATAGGTTAAAAAATTAATCATGCATATGTGAGGAATAGATGGACATCCATGTGACATTTGTTTGACATACTACATTAGTAAAAACAACCATTTGACCTAATTTATGCAAGTTTTAAAGAGTTAGTCACTAATAAAAACATTAAAAAGTTTGACACTAAATTGAAAAAATATGAAAAGGTTAAATATTTTTGGATACATTATCCCTTTATAATAAGCTATCATGCAATCTAAATTTGGAGTAAGTCTTTTAGGTTAATTTCAAGTCTACAAATTCATAAAAGTAAGTACTTGGAGATCAGAAGTGTTTTTGAAAAAGGACACTCAAGTTAGTGAAATGTGAAGAGTGTCAAGTATGCAAAAAAATCCATAAATAAGCTTAATAATATTGGTTATAACAATTTAATTTAAGGGATCTCCCTTCTTTTAGGAAATCCTTCAAGAAGTATAGTTAGACTCAAATTATCCTTCATAAAGTTAGATCTAACTTCTACTAAATAGTTTAACTATTTTTAGTTAGGACTTTACATCATCATGTCGATGAATTCTACCTTGATTGAACATATTATTTTCAAAGTGTTAGACCTTTTATATAGATCTGAATCTTGCAAGCTTGAAAAAGGGTGATGGGTTATATTAAATCAACCAAATCCTAATTTGTATATCTATTTTAGAGTATAAAATTTCCCCCTCTCCCCTCCCTAAATTCTTATCAAAACTTAAATCAAGAATGAAACTCTTAGTACTTGTATCTGTATGGATGTCAACTTAATTAGGACAACTTATCATAGTTAAGTTATGCCATTAGATAAATTGTTCTAAAGCACCAATTATGAATCCTTGTTGGCCTACTAGAGATAGGTATAAAAGAAGCATTATCGTTTAGAAATTTGTCTTAGGATTCCTTTTATAACTCTACTTTGAAATCTTGACCATGATCTTCAACAATCTATCTTTATCTGTTTAGAGTATGCTTATCCAAAATAGGTGGTGACACAGAGTTTGCATGTTAATGATCTGAAATGACTCAAATGATTGTGTTTAAAATTAAATTTATTTCATGAAATTGAAGCCATTGTCTTATTACCACATTGTGTGCTGTGTGAATTTTTTTGTGTTTGTTGTTTTGTTTGCTTAAGGACTAGCAAACATTTAAATGTGGGGATGTACAAAAACTTGATCATGATATTCCAATGTGTATAAGTTTTAATATTTAACCTTGATATTTTGAAAAAGTACAGGTTGTTCACGTATTACCTAAGGTGTCGATCCTACAAGGAGAGTTAATCTAATCCTAAAATCTAAGGCTAACATAATGAGCAGTAATTCAAAATGTAACAAAACTAAGGCAAGAATTTAATTCAATTACACATTTAATTCTAAGAATCAATTATGAAAATATTAACAAAGTAACAGTTTCAACATACAAATTCAGGAATCAACCTCAAGAACTATCAATTGAGAGAAAGGGCAATTTTTCCTACCTTTAATGCTAACCTAAATGATTATGTAGTACTAGATTATTTGTTCTAGATAGTCCTAGAGTTGATTATTTTCTCTCGAGTTATAACCATTAACCCTAATTTATAAACCCTAATTAGATTATGGGAATTGTAATCTTTCAATTAACAATCTATCCAAAACCCTAATTAGAACTAAAGTTGTCCAAAAACTATCGGGAACCTATATAAGATCTCTCTTTACACAATTTACTAATTTGATTTAATTCTCATTCTATTAAATTACCTAACTCTCATTAGCCTAATTTAATTATTTTTCACTTGATTCACCCTCTCGATTTATCTTCGAATTATTCAATTGAAGAAATGAATTCATAATAAGCCTAGTAAGAATGCAAACAATCAAATCTCATTAAAACAAAGATAAAACAACCTATAGGTGAGTTTAGGCATCCTTAACATTCATACAATCTTATCATCAATGGCTATCCCAATTATATACAATAATAAAATTAAAAATAAACTAGAAACAAGATCTAAATGGATGACAAAGGTAGCAATGTCAGGAAATCTCCTATTCTAAGAAGTACTTTATGTTGACTTCTTCTCCATGCCTCTCTTCCTTCTTCTCTTTCTCAATCTCTCAATGAAATCTCTCTATGGTTTCTCAATGGTGGCTGATGCAAAAGCTCCTCACCTTTGTTCTTCTTGTTCCATTTATGTTTTTTGAGTTTAGGGTTAAACTAGGATTTTCTCGGGGTTCGAAAGGTCCAAAAACTCCCTCGAAACTTGACGTTTTTGAGTGTCTATGCATCTGCCCATTGTAAGCTACGATCGTGGCCCTACATGCCATGATTAAGGGCCATATACGAGTCTTTTGTCATAATCGTGGCAAGCAGGCCATGAACGTGGGTTGTGTCATAGGCTTCTATCATGATCGTGGTGGGCTAACTTAAATGCTTCTGTCACAATCGTGGCCTATTGTATAACAATCGTGCGCCATTATTTTGACTCAAATGTCTCCAAAACTTCTCTGTTCTTCGATGTTGACCCTAAAACACTAACAAACACATCAATGTATCTTAAAGACATAATAATTAATCTCAAGGACTTGTACTAACGTATAAAAAAACTTAAACACAAATAATTAACAAACTAACACAATTCTAACCTAAACATATATTGAACAATTAAGTTAACACTTAAAATACATATCACGCTAAACCTTGCAATTCACACTTATCAGACTCATATCTACGTCTAAAGATTCTCTAAAAATACTTCCTTATAATATTTCATGTGAGAAAAATCTTAATCTTAATATTCCCACTGCGTAACCTTAACTACTGATTGAGGCTAATCTTAGTTGTCCATCCCTCTATATAAGACATAAGATGTGGGAGATGACTCACTTTTTCCATCCTCCAAGAGTCCTTAAGAGAGAAAAATCTATGATTTTGGATTATTAGTATGCTTTCTTTGGAAGATTCAATATTAAGGTGATTGGCAAACTTATTTTTTTGAAGTAAGATTACATCCCTCCTATATTATCTTTTTAACTTATAGAGATTAGTAGGGATGATAAGAGTAGTTTAGGGAGACAAACCAATAGTTCTATCATTTGAAGATATAGCGGTGTAGGTTCAGTGGCATTGAATCATAAGAGTAACAACCTTTTGTCCCATAAGTATGCCAAAACACTATTTGCTTCTTACATAACAAGTAGAGCTTATTTTAAAGTGTCTTAATTATTTATAGAAAGGTTTTACAATTACATAATTATTTCTTAAATGCTCTAACTAGTGAATTTGATAATAGTTTTAAAGTAAAGATTAGGGATTGCGATGGGCCAACCCATTCAAAATTTTAAAATATTTTTTAGATTAAGAGTTTAAAATGAATTCTTTTTTTAATTAGGCTTGAGCAGCCCAAGCCTAAACCTGATTAAAAAACCTGAGTCTAGGCCTAATTGCCACCATAGTAAAGATGAAGTTGAACAAGCTTAAAAGGACTAAGATTTAGAAGATGATGGGGAAGTTACAAATTCTTAAGAAGCTAACCTTGAGATAACTAGAAGATTGTAAGTGTATATATTTTCCTATACCTAGGAAACTGAAGTTTGCTTTACAATGTATTTAACTGCGGGTTGCAATTTCCACTGCATCCAACTAATGGATTAATTGTTAGTAGTCTTGAGAAAGATATAAACATAATGTAGGAATTTCCAAGGTCCAATAATCAACAATATAATTGCATAATAAAGGGTTACTATTTAAGGATTCTCAGGGGATTCGTTGCCAAGTATATTTCTGGATCTTAAGTTCATTATTGTTTCAATCTTAGTTTAGTTGCTTAGTTTAATTTTATAATTAAATCCACAATCTGAGTCAATGATTAGATAATAGAAAAAGCATAATTACTAGTACTTACAATCCTCGTAGGATTGAACCGTACTTACCTGTGCTTGTTACAACTATGCCATGCACTTGCAGTCTTAACATTGATAAATTTCTTATAAACAAAGAAATTAGTTAACCACTAAGCATGTAGCCTTAAAGACATAAAAAGACCATAAAACATCCAAAAAGAGAAGGAGGTTATTGAAAACAATGAATCAAAAGTTTTGAAAT
Organism: Erythroxylum rotundifolium; assembly: GCA_027563915.1. Lineage (NCBI taxonomy): Eukaryota > Viridiplantae > Streptophyta > Magnoliopsida > Malpighiales > Erythroxylaceae > Erythroxylum > Erythroxylum rotundifolium. Next base: position 9,940 of record JAOSBO010225060.1, on the reverse strand, counting down.
GTTAGAGAGAAAATAAAATGTTGAAGAAAAAAATGCAAGGCTAAAAGTTGAAAGGGTTGTTATGTATTTGCATGATAAAGATTTTAAATTGATGATTTTAAGCTTGACATCATCCACCACCCTTGTATTTTAAGTCTATTTAAGAATTAGAATTATAATGACCTTATAAGTACGATAATAGTAGGTTTTGAGTTTTGTAAGAAGGCGGCCAAAAGAAGTTCTCATATTTGTCTTTTATATTTGGATATTATTAATGTTTTTGATAAAATTGAATCAATCTATATCAAGGAGTTTGATTAGTTTCTACAACATTGTTGGAGATGTTGAAATCATTGGTCATGTTAGTGGAGAGTCACCAAACCGTAGTGGCTATAATCTTGCTTCCTTTAAAGGTGCACCTCTTTTGATCTAAGCCTTTTATTTTCTTTTTCCCTTTTATTTAGGGAGATGGATGCATAAATGATTGAAAACATCTTCAATGTTTTAGATTTATTTTTTAGAATTTAATAACTCTTGCCAAGTATGTTTTTAGATTTTCAATTTATTTAATTTCTTCATTTAATTGTTATGCTCTAATACCTAATAATTAAATGAAAATAAAAGAAGCTTAACAGGCATAAGGGGTTTATTTCCTAACAATTGAATGAAATAGAAGAGCTTAACATACCTATAATGTTATCTCCTTTATTTTAATGAATTTTAGAGAAATTAAATTCAATTTGATAAGTAGTCAAGATCCATTATATTGAATAATTTAGAGTAAAATTAAAACGAACTTGGAAGGTATAAGGAGTTTAGCTCCTTTATTAGAGAAGTTAAACTAAACTTGATAAGTTTGTAGAGTATAACTCCTTTATTATGATAAAATTTGAAGAAAATCAGTTTGTAGAGCTTACCTCCTTTATCAGATAAAATTTGAAGAAATTAACTAATTTTGTTAGGCTTATAAAGTTAAAATCCCTTTCTTTGACAAATTTCAATGAAATTAAAATGAACTTAGTGGGTATGAAGAGTTTACCTTGTTGTTGGAGAAGTTAAATTGAACTTGATGGGTTTGTAGATTCTAACTCTTTTGTCTAACTTGACAAGTTTAAGGGTTTAGCTCTTGTGTTCTATCTATACTTTGACAATTTTATTATTAGCATAATATTTTCTAAGCTTTCATTATTTTATAAAAGGACTCGATATCAATATGAATCTTGGCCATAAGGATTTAAGATTTGAGTGTCACTTTTTATTGTAGGGGGATGAAAAGACTTCTCTTAGACCTGAGGTCTTTAAGTTATCTAGTATTTGTTTTACTCTAGAGAATTGAAAGGAGTTCCAGAATTAAGACATTTAAACTTATATGTTTTTCTTAAGGCTTTTGTGCTATAAGCTTTTGTTTTATGCAAACAAATTGAAAGGACTTCTCCTAGGCTTAAGGCCTTTAGGCTTATAAGTTTTTATTATTAACGTTTTAATTTCATTTGAATGAAAATGAGAATTATTTTGTTACTAATTATACTTTATAAATATAAATTTTTATAACTTATTATAATGGTAAAATTTCTTGAAATCTTTTTCAAATATGAAGAACCTTTAATCCATCATGTTGGACCCCATTTCCGAAGCTCAACTATCGCTTCGGACATCAAAAGATATTTGGCCCGGTCTCAAGACAAAACCTATGGTGATCATTCGGGACCATCGCGTGAGGGTGATGTGAAAGAAAGGTGTAAACTATTTCAATCATAATAAATCTCAGCGTGACAGCAAAGGAGAGTTTGTTGCGGTGAACCCATGGAGTTATCTCTATAGACGTTTTGGGGAAAAGTTCGCCGCAACAAAGTCGCCTTCGGGAAGGTTCGCCTTGGCAAACCTCTGGCCTCGCCGTGGCGAAACCCTCAAACTTCAAAATCCAAACTCCAATGTTAAAACATTCAAGACAAACACATACATTCAAATCTGACCATCTAAACTTAATCACAAGCTAAACATAATCATACACAAGAAACTTTAATTCTTCATTTCATTACTAATCCAAAAATTTCGAACAAACTTTACTTACAAAACAGCATACATATCAAAGCTTAACACAAAATACAAAGTGATGCTCAATGTTGATATGCCTGTAAAGCTATCCGAAATGGTCGCTAGCCTAGTACAAAAGTCTATAACTATCGTCGAGTTTTTGATGCCTTGCAAGGATCAACTGTCGTCTTGTTCTGCACCTGAGGAGGGAAGATAATGGGTTGAGCTATACAGATCAGTGGCTAATATTTATAGCCATTAGTAATTAGCACAAATTCAAGCATATATATGTACATGTGCTAAGCAATTTAAGTATTCTCAATTCTATTCTAGCAATTTGATCATTGACCAATAAAGTTCAAGAACTCAATTAAGTAGGTTAATGCATAACATATAACATTTAAATGCATCATACTTGACAAATCAAAGATGCAATGCACAAACAAATGCCTCGATGGTTTCATAGAATTAGAACAGAGAAACCGAAGTTTAAACCATGGATAGAATGAGTCCTTTTTCGGAGCTCATATGCCGCAAGTGGGCAGCCAAGATAAGGCTCTTGTCAACGTGCATGTGACAGACAGAATGGTTCTACTGTCACCCAAACAAAAGCACATATTCATTTGATCATATGCTTATACTTTCATGCTTGTCTATCTTTTCATTCAAACAAAATGCCATGACATGTTTCAATGGAATAACTTGATCAAGATTCATAAATCATACGCATTTTCAACAATCATATAATTCACTATCGAGCAAGTTATACATACACATATGTTGGCTAGAATTCACCCAATCACACAATAACTATAAACAGATTACCCACCTAATTTTGCTTAACAATCCAAGTTCAATGTTTAGGCCATAATCTTATACCCTAAATCATACACTAATTTAATTCTAGGTTTGGCATAATAATTAAACTCCAAATAAAATGGTTTAACTAGCAAGACTACAAAATTTATTCAAATCATGCTTAATAATAAATAAAAAAATTCGAGGCCTAATATTTCTCCCCCTTTTAAAAGAATTTTGTCCTCAAAATTATTACCTGAGTGATGGAAAAGTTGCGGATACTTCTCCTTCATGGCTTCCAATGGCTCCCATGTTGCTTCCTCCTTTGCATGGTTCTTCCACAAAACTTTGACCAGCTTCACAACCTTGTTTCTTAAAAGTTTTTCCTTCAAATCTAGGATCTCCACTGGTTGCTCCTCATAGGTCAAATCCTCCCTCAATTGACCCTTTGGTGGTGGAACTATGTGCGAAGGATTGGATCGATGCCCTCTCAACATCGATACATGGAAGACACTGTGGAGCTTAGACAATTCAGGGGGCAAAGCTAACTTGTATGCTAAAGGCCTAATCTTCTCAATGATTTCATAAGGGCCTATATATCTCGGACTAAGCTTGCCCTTCTTTCCAAATCTCAAAACCCACTTCCATGAAGAAGCTCTCAGAAACACTTTGTCTCCCACTTCAAATTCCATCTCTTTTCTATATGCATCCGCAAAACTCTTCATTTTGTCTTAGGATGCTTTAATTCTCTGTTTCACCAATTTAATCTTATTGAATATAACTTGCACCAATTCAGGCCCTAAAAGCCTTCTCTCACCTTCCAAATCCTAACAAATAGGAGTTTTGCACCTCTTACCATATAAAACTTCATAAGGTGCCATTTGAATTCCCGAATGATAGGAATTATTGTAAGCAAATTTAATTAAAGGAAAATGATTATCCCATGAGCCCTTGAAATCTATAACACAAGCTCTCAACATTGCCTCTGAAATCTGTATTGTCCTCTCCGATTGTCCATCAGTCTATGGATGGAAAGCTGTACTAAAGTGCAACTTAGTTCTCAAAGCCTCCTGTAAGCTTTCCCAAAATCTGGAGGTGAATCTAGGATCTCTATCCGAAACTATAGAGCTTGGAATCCCATGTAGCCTGAATATTTCATCTATGTACTCCTTGGCCAAAGTATTCAAAGAATCTATCTGCTTAATTGGCAAGAAATGTGCTGACTTAGTTAGCCTGTCCACTATCACCCATATTACATCATGTTTCCTGTTGGTTCTGGGCAACCCCATCAAGAAATCCATCGTAATCTTCTCCCACTTCCATTCCAGAATAGATAAAGGCTTAAGCTTACCTGAAGGTGCCTGGTGTTCAGCCTTGACTTGCTGACACACTAAGAATCTTTTAGTATACTCTGCAACATCCTTTTTCATTCCTTTCCACCAAAAGTGCTCTTTTAAATCTCTACACATTCTTGTACTCCCCGGGTGCATTGCATAGGGAGCATTGTGCGCCTCATCAAGAATTTTATCTTTAAGCTCTTGCATATCTGGAATACATAATCGATTACCTACCACCATCAATCCACTTCTCTTATCTCTATTTTTGAAGTTTTATCATTTTTAATCTCTTCTCTGAGCTTGCTCAAGTGCCCATCCTGCGCCTGCAATTCCTTAATCTTCTCATTTGACAATGGCATTACCCTAAAGTGAGCCAATATACACCCAAATTCAGCTTGCCTCAATGTCACCCAAAGTTTGGTTAATTCCTTCAACAAAGGAACATATACTGCCTCCACATGTGCCATAGTCGATTTTCTACTTAGTGCATCTGCTACTACATTAGCTTTTCCTGGGTGGTAATCTATCATCAACTCATAATCTTTCTGTAGTTCCAACCATCTGCTCTGTCTTAGATTCAACTCTTTCAAGCTCATCAAATACTTGAGACTTTTGTGGTCTGTAAATACCTTGGTAGTGACTCCATACAAATAACATCTTCATATTTTCAACGAAAAAATTATAGCAGCTAACTCCAATTCATGCGTAGGATAATTCATCTCATAGGGCTTTAATTGCCTAGAGGCATAGGCAATCACCTTATCTTCTTGCATCAATACACAGCCCAATCCCTTCCTTGAGGCATCACTATACACTATGTACCCATCTTAAAGGAAAAGTCAAAATTGGTGCCGTTGCGAGCCTGCTCTTCAATTCCTTAAAACTGCTCTGACACTCCTCTGTCCATACAAACTTTTGATTCTTCCTTGTCAATTTCGTGAGTGGAGCTGCTGTTATGGAAAAACCCTCCATAAACCTCCTGTAATACCCAGCTAAACCCAAGAGAGCTGCTGTTATGGAAAAGCCCTCCACAAACCTCCTATAATACCCAGCTAAACCCAAGAAACTCCTCACTTCTTCCACATTCTTAGGTGCTTCTCATTTAACCATGACTTCTATTTTTCTTGGATCCACATATATTCCGTGCTCTAAAATCACATGTCCAAGGAATGCTACTTCTCCTAGCCAAAATTGACATTTGTCGAATTTAACATACAACTCAGTTTTCCTCGATGTCTCCAAGGCAATCCTCAAATGCTCTTCATGCTTCTTATCACTTTTGGAATAAACCAATATATCATCAATAAAGACAACGATAAATTGGTCCAAGAATGGCTTAAAGAGTCTATTCATTAAGTCCATAAAGGCTGCAGCAGCATTTGTCAATCCGAAGGGCATAACTAAAAACTCAAAATGCCGATACCATGTTCTAAAAGTAGTCTTTGGCACATCAGTGTCCTTTATCGTTAACTAGTGATAACCTAATCTCAAGTCTACCTTGGAGAAGACTTTTGCCCCTTGCAATTGATCAAATAAGTCATCTATGCGTGGAAGCAAATATCTGTTCTTTATGGTGACATGACTGAGCTTCCTATAATCCATACATATCCTCAACGATCCATCTTTCTTCTTCACAAAAAGGACCGGAGCTCCCCAAGGCGAAGAGCTTGGCCTAATGTAACCTTTCTCCAATAACTCTTCCAATTTCTCCTTAAGCTCCTTCAATTTTGCCAGAGTCATTCTATAAGGCGGAATCAATATTGGCGTTATGCTCGAAAGAAGCTTAATGGGAAATGCAATTTCCCTAACTGGTGGTAGTCTTGGTAATTCTTCGGGAAAGACATCCGGGAATTCTACAACCACAGGCATGTCTTCTAACTTCCCTCCATCTACCTTCGTGTCTACCACATAGGCCAAAAATGCTTCACACCCTTTCCTCATCATTTTCTCTGCTATCAGAACCAAAACAACTCTAGGTAGACTTGCTTTTCTGTCTCCCACAAATACCACCTTTCTACTGTTTTCCAACCCAAACTCTACTATCTTCCGTTTGGAATCCAAATTAGCATCATACCTCTCAAAAGTGTCCATACCCAAAATTACATCTAATCCTCCCATTTTTTCAAAGGGATTGGATTCACCACTACTCGTTCTCCCCCAATACTTATCTCACAATACTTATAAAATTGACAAATCACAATATACTTGCCGATTGGAGTACTCACCATTAGAGGAGTATTCAATGGGCTTAGATGTCTACCACACACAGTTCTACTTGATGACACAAATGAATAGGTAGAACCTGTATTAATCAAAACAACAATATCATCCTCAAATAATTGAATCATACTAGTCACAACTTCTAGAGCTGTCTTTGCATCCTCCCATGTTATTACAAACACCCTAACTGCTACTTTCCCCCTTGGTCTTCCTTGAGGGTTCACTCTCTTAGTTGCATCAAAACTGCTTGCTTCTGTTACAGTCTTGTGCCCCATAGTTTTAGATCTCTTGGAAACTTGCGTGTAACTTCTCTCCAGCCTTGCATACTGAGGACACTCTCTAGACATGTGCCCCTTCTCTCCACATTTGAAAAAGGCTACAGTCAATCTATAACACTCCCCTCTATGGAACTTCCCACAATGGTCACACTTGGGGACTGATGACTTCTCCCCTTCTCCCCTTCTACTGCCTTCTGTCTGGACCTACTTACATCACTGCTCCTCTCCTCAGACTACATAGGAAAGCTCCTGACACTTCTCTCTTGCATAGGAGCACTACCTCCTTTCTTAAACTACTCTCTCCCCTTTCTCTTTTTATTCATGGCACTCTTTATGTTTTCAACCCTTAATGCCACTTCAACTAGCTGTTGAAAGTCACAAAAATTCTGCACTACCACTTTCTCTCTGATGACTAGATGTAAGCCTGATTCAAACCTGCGACACTTAGTTGCCTCACTCATCATCATCTCGGTTGCATACTGAGATAGCTGTGTAAACCAACGCTCTTACTTGCCCACTATCATCTCCCTCTAGGTGAGACTCAGAAACTCCTTCTGCTTCTGCTGAATATAAACCTCAGACAGATACTTCTTTTGTAAGTGGCTAGGAAGTCTTTCCAACCCAACACTGATGGCTTCATCTAACTCCCTGACACACTTTCCCACCAGTGCAAAGTATCCCCCTGAAGTAAACTAGTAGCATATACCACCTTCTCATCATCCTCGCAATCCATCTACTCAATACCCGTTCTGTTTTTTTAATCATGTCTCGGCTTCTTCTGGATCAGTGGTCCCATAGAAGTCCATTGCTCCATACTTCCTCAACTTATCAAACTATTTCCCTTTCTTCATTAGGGTTGGAGCAGAAGGTTGTGGCATCTGACCCATGGTCTAGACAAATGCTTGAGCAAAGGCATGAAACATCCTTGGATCTAATGGAGGCACTTGCTCTTATAGAACAGGCGACTCACGGGTTGGGGACTGAGAGGGCTCATTACCATGCCCTACAAAAGCCTCAGCATTTCCTGGGGCTACAGAATCATCGATACTCTCCTCTCTTAGTGGAGAGTCAGGTGCAACAGATCCTTGCAGAACTCCTCGTGTCCTTCTATGAAGTGGCATCTTACTCCTTTAAATATAAGCACTATAGATTAGCTTACAATTCATAGTGCAACAAATAATCACATAGCATAACAATTCATCCTACGATGTATTCTATGCCTAGGAAAAACCTAGCTCTGATACCACAAGATGTTGGACTCCGTTTTCAGAGCCCAACTATCACTTCAGATACCAAAAGATATTTGGCTCGGTCTCAAGATGAAACCCATAGTGACCATTCGGGACCGTTGCGTGAGAAAGAAAGGTGTAAAGTATTGCAATTACAATAAATCTCAGCGTGGTAGTGAAGGAGAGTTCGTTGTGGCAAAATACAGGTTCGCTATGACAAACCCATAGAGTTATCTCCATGGACCCTTCAGGAAAAGTTCGTGTGAGTTATGCCGTGACGAAGTTGCCTTCTGAAAGGTTCGTCATGACGAAACCCTCAGACTTCAAAATCCAAACTCTAATGTTCAAATATTCAAGACAAACACATACATTCAAATCTGACCATCCAAACTTGATCACAAGCTAAACATAATCATACACAAGAAACTTTAATTCTTCATTTCATTAATAATCTAAAAAGTTCGAAAAAACTTTACTTACAAAACATCATTCATATCAAAGCTTAATACAAAATACAAAGTGATGCTTAATGTTGATATTCCTGTAAAGCTATCCAAAATGGTCGCTAACCTAGTACAAAAGTCTCTAACTATCGTGGAGTTTTCAATGCCTTGCAAGGATCAATTGTTGTCCTGTTCCGCACCTAAGGAGGGAAGATAATGGGTTGAGCTACATGGCTCAGTGGGTAATATATTTGTAGCCATCAGTAATTAGCACAAATTCAAGCATATAATTGTATATGTACTAAGCAATTTAAGTATTCTCAATTCTATTCTAGCAATTTGATCATTGACCAATAAAGTTCAAGAACTCAATTAAGTAGGTTAATACATAACACATAATATTCAAATGCATCATACTTGATAAATCAAAGATGCAATGCACAAACAATTGGCTCGAGGGTTCCATGGAATCAGAATGGAGAAATCGAAGTTTAAACCATGGATAGAATGAGTCCTTTTTCGGAGCTCACATGCCACAAGCAAGCAGCCGGGAGAAGGCTCTTGTCAATGTGCATGTGACGAATAGAATGGTTCCACTCTAACCCAAACAAAAGCATATATTCATTTGATCATATGCTTATACTTTCATGCTTGTCTATCTTTTCATTCAAACAAAATGCCATGAAATGTTTCAATGGCATAACTTGATCAAGATTCATAAATCACATGCATTTTCAACAATCACATATTTATCCAGCAAGAAAGTTATACATACACATATATAGGCAAGAATTTGCCCAATCACACAATAACTATATACAGATTACCCACCTAATTTTGCTTGACAATCCAAGTTCAATGTTATCTTTACTCTTGCTCTTAGATAGGGCTTGCTTGGTTTCCTATAACAAACCAAGTTCCCATTCAAACAACATTCAAAGGAAATTCATAAGGCTTCAAAAATCAAGAAGCTAAAATTGAATTACAATCCTTCCAAACCTAGACTTTTGGGTCTACTTTCCCATGATCGTTATGATTAGGTAAAAGAAGAAATTTGCTAATAATTTATTCTACAAAAATGTCTCCCATTATCTCAAGTTTCTAATGACATCAAAATTATTCAATTTGATACAGTAATCCGAAAGTTATACTCCAAACATGTTGGGACCGTCCTTATACTAAAACAATATTCTATACTTAGTTTCCTTACAAAATTTTACATCTTTAGAGACCGAATTTAGCCTTTTTGTTCAAATAACTTATAGAACTATGCCTCTAATTTAATCTAAGTCAAAAATCACTCCATTTAGATAACTACACAAAAAGTTATGATCAAAATACCGAAGCATGTTTGGTGCTGGAAAGTTCGCCGCGGCGAACTTTTCTAGAATGGAAAAATTCGCCCAAATAGTCAAAGTTCGCCACTGCAAACTTTCTTGGGTTGCCATGGCGAACTTTATCCATCAAGTTGGCCATGGCGAACAATTAATAGTTGGCCGCGGTGAACTTTGACATAAACATACGCAGAACACTTCATTTTTCCATATTTTTACTTCCAACATCTACAACCAACACATCCTAAACCTCAACCATCATTTCTACTCCATATTCACTTCATTCTC
>JAOSBO010225044.1:0-14593 GCA_027563915.1 Erythroxylum rotundifolium | reverse complement strand
CACCAAATATCTGAGTATAACAATAGAATTAATTTCCACTTAACGGTCATATCCTCAACACTTTTATTCTTTTCTACTTCAATTGGATTACTTTTGCTTTTCCAATAATGTTGAATAAGAAACTTTGGATACATTTTACAAATGCATCCTTCTAATCCAAGCTATAATACCAACTTATCAGACCCTCTTTTAACAAGACCTAGGGTAAACTGTGTAGTGTTAACCTGATACTTAGGTGCTAAGCTAACCCTATAAGTGCACATGACTTAGTGTGTTTGTACATTCTATCCATCTAGTTATCATTCAATTAATAATATATTTTAAGTCTAAATAGGCATTATTCATTCATTCATTCATTCACCGTCGTAGTCTAAGTGTAATCCCATCATTGTTGAGTATAAAAGTTCAAATCTAACTAGGTTACCACTTAATAATATCAGTTTACAATTTCATTAAAACATTAATCCCCTAATAGCATCATTGAAATTCAAAGACATAGTGTTTCAAATATATGTGAAGAATGAGATCAATTAGATAACTTTGCTCGACCTTGTCTAGACTTTACTCATGCTAACTATTACTGCTCTAGCTAGTCGACTATATTTTTTTTGCTTTTTATGGGAGGGAAAAAATAATGAAAGCGTGAGTATTACACTATGTGAGGGAAAAACCTTATTCATAATGGCTCATGAAGCAAAAAATTCATTTTTATTTTAAAAATTATTTTGGTTTATAAAAACAAGTAGTAAGTTCACCACCTATGTTCACACATAATCATGCCTAATAATGTAACAATAACACTCCAACATAAGCTTCATATACATCAAGACATAAGTTTGATTGTCATATTTCATATCAAGGTTTAAGCAAGGCATCTACTCTAGAATCAAGCATCATCATAATCATTAAAGCAGAAGTTCATTAATAACAATAATTATTAACCATTGAATCTTGATTTGTATTTTGATTGAATTATCACATTATTATGATTATGTGGTCATGTCGTGCACCTATACTTCAAGCAATTACTCCATATTAAAATAGTATAATTCTCTAGAAATGATTATGTATTTGTAAGTTTTGTGATAAACTAATTACTAAGAATTAGTATCTTCATTTTTGTATCATTACGATGTGTTTATATAATTATACTATTGGTTTGATTTTATTGTAATTTTTTAGAGGATGAAACAACATTTTACTATTAATATAAATGAATCGATGCATAATGAAGTTAGGAAGTTTGATTATTAAAGAAAATTAAAATAAATTATATTTTATGATATGGATGAGACATACTACTTGTCTAAATATAGGATATCGTAAGATTAGACAAGAAAAGAATTTGATAATTTAGCTAATAGGATGTTTTTCTTCCATTAAAATATATAATGAAATGTTGAAAAACTAAATGTGATCAAATCATAGGTGAAGCGAAAAATTAAAATTTTACGCTGATAAAATCTCAGTAATTAAATAACCTTAAAAACATTGATCATAAAAGTAATTAAATTGTACTTGATTTGAATTCTTGTTGGATCCTTTTATAACGTATTACCCATGAGTTGTTCAAGCTTCCAGGCTCTATCGATATCTGATAATAGTAAATTACATCTTCTTTTAGGGAATAGTTTGATATGTGTTTAGTCGTTAATTCGATCACTTGGTATGTGTTTAGGTTCAAATTGTGTTATTTTGTGATTTATTTTTGGTTTAAATGGGTTAGTACAAGTCGAGCTTAAATATTATGTTTTTGAGGTACCTTGATGTGCTTTTTAGTGTTTCAGGGTCAATATCAAAGAGTGGAGGAGTTTCGAAGGAAATCTGGGCCACAACACGGTCCTACGATTGTGGCAATTTGCCCGCGATCATGACAGAAGCTTTAGGTTTGGCTATGCCACGATTATGACAAAAGGCTCAGATGTAAGCCACGTTCATGGTTTGCAGGGTCACGATTGTGGCTTACGTCAGGCAGACACGTAGAAACTCATGAATTTCATTTTTTAAGGGATTTTTTGGACCTTTCGGGACCCCAAAAAAATCCTAGGGTAACCTAAAACACAAAAGAGTATAAAAAGAACATAAAGAAGCAGAGAAAAAGAGGATTTTTCAAGCAGCAACCATTGAAACCCAAAAGGGAGAATATCAAGAAAGAGAAAGGAGAAGAAGGAAGAGGAAGACAAAGTTGAATCGACGTGCGTCTCGGATCAAGAGGTATTCTGACGTTGCTACCTTCTATCAGTTATTTCAAGTTTTATTTCCTTTTCGTTTTGATTTTATTTATGTATAGAACTGAGATGGAACGTATGAAGATAGGATTTGGAATATTGATGATGTTTTAAACTCTCATTCGGGATTTTATTTTGATTTAATGTTATCTATGTTGATTTGTTATTAAATTGGGTATTGTGATTTGTTACATTTCTTGCATAATTTAGTAATAAACTGAGTGGGTGAACAAAATAAAAAATGATTGCATAAGATTAATGAGAGTTAGGTGATTTAATAGAATTCGTAATGAATTAGATTGGTAATTATGCGGAGAGAGATTTTGTGTAAGACCCGATAGTTTATTAGAGTGCTTTAGATCTAATTAGGATTGTGAGTCTTTTGTTAATTGAGAGATTACAAATTTCATAATCTAGTTAGGGCTTATAAACTAAGGTTAAATAGTTATAACTCGAGATAGAGTAATCAACCCTAAGATAGTCTAGAACCGATGCCTATTAACGCATAATTGGATAGGTTAGCATTGATGATAGGTAAAATCTCCTTTCTTATAACTTGGCTAATTTCTCTTGTTTGATTTCCATTATGTTTCTGCATTGCTAAAATTTCATTTCTTTTATGTTATTTTTTGAATTACAACTCTTGCCAATTAATTTCTTGAACTTACTTTTCTTGTGAATTTTAATTTCATTATTTCAATTTCCTTAGCCTTAGATAACATAGAATTAAATTAGTCTCCCTCCTCATAGGGTCAACACCCCTTATACTTCATTCGCAACCCATACGTTTGTGGTATTTAAGAGCTTATAAAAGTTAAAGCTTAAATGACAACATCAAGTTTTGGCATCGTTACTAGGGAGGTGTAGATTAGTTTAAAAAACACGTTGATTTGGAAATCATAAGGCAGCAATGAAGAATCCAGAAAATTAGATATCAAGAAGAGATGAAAAGAATGATCATGGAGGATATATATTGTAGGGAGCAAAGGACTCTTATGGACTTCAATGAGCCCCAATTTAGTTGGCAAAATCATCATCCTTATATGAACACATACATTTTGGGGTAGCAAAACCACTAGATTTCTATGGGTCTAACAATGTAAGTACTCACACGGAACATCAAGACCTATTAGAATTTCATCAAGATGAGCCCAATTTATGAGATTCCAAATTGGAAAAGAATTATGGATAATCTAACAGACATGGAAGAGACCCAAAAGAGACTGGAAGAGTAATTTGATCAGGTAATAGAAAATCATGCCTCTTTTATCCACAACCTCGAGATTCAAGTGAGACAACTTTCCCAAAAATTTTGTAAGAGAAGTGTGGAAGACTCTGTGAGAAATATAGAAGTACATCAACGAGAGCAATATGACCCTATCATACTTAGAAATGGGGAAGAGCAACAAAAACTAGTAGGAAATCAAGGTAAATCCCATCTTGTAGAACACCAAGAGATGAAGAAAGAGGATGAAGAAAAGAATTACAACCCTCCCCATTGTCCACCAATTCTTGATATAACATGCTTGAACATTGAACAAACTTAGGTTGATGTCCATGAAGAGAACCACATCATTTAGATTAGTTATGACCAAGTAATATTCAACATGAATGATGTATTAAAGAATTCGTAGGAGGGCTACTCATTCAAAAAAATTAATGTGTTCGAATCTTTGAAGGAATGAGAGGACGAAGAATAGTTGACAATGGACACCAAGTTTGAAGAAGTTATGGAAGTCTCTGTTCAAGAAGCTAAAGAAAAAGAGAAGATGAGGGCGAATGAGGAAGAAACAAGAAAAGAATAACTCATCGACTTACTGCGAAAACTACTAGATTCCATGGAAGATTTAGGGAGTTTTATTATTCCCAATTTTGTTAACAATTCACTCGAAAAAAGGACATTACTGAGCTTAATTGGTTTACATAATTTTATCAATATTGTCTTTATGATCATTTTTCAATTTGTAACTTACTTACAGGCTACAAAACTGATGTTGAATGAAAAGGGCGGAAGTAAGCTGCTCATAATTGATCTTGTTTGAGTTTCTAATGATAGAAGAGTGTCAAGCTAATGAAGTTAAAAGTAGCACTGAATGGGAGGCAACCCATGGTTTTAAATTACCAGTTATTTCTTTGATTTTGGATAAGTTGAACTTCGTAGTTAGGATGCTTAGTTCCAAATAAATATCATAGAAGAGTAAGGCATTATTTTTGATGATCGGGAAGGAAAGTATACTAAGGTAATAGAGCTAAAAAGAAGTTAGGGGGTAAAGTGGGGTATGTCTAAGGATGAAAAAACGAAAAAATCAAAAATGGTGAAATGTTCGTGGCCTACAGTATGGTAAACCTGTCCACATAATTTTCAACTGAATTTTTTACCATTTTACCATTCCTTCACCTATATATTAATTTCCTACTTCAATTTTTCACTCACTTTCATTTTAACTTTATCACTCTAAGTTTAGAACCTCCAAATGTTGTCACTTCTCTCTAATCAACTTCCAAATTTTCTCTTTATTCTAACTTCCACTTACTTATAGTCCATTATACCACGCATTAAGTAATTAGCAAAGCGCAACCAATCATCAGGAAGAAATCAAGTTTCGGCTTAAGGGTGAAGGAATAGAGTGGCAAATTTTAGGGCACCCTTCCTAATCTACACAAAGGATAAAAGTATTCAATTCCAAACCCTTAATGCTAAACAGATAGTTGTCCCAAAATACTTTGATTTTGCTACGCTTGATAGGCTAGAATTGTGAGATAGGGTCGAGAATTTAGTGTAAAGAATTCAAAGTAATTTTATACAGTTCCAATATCCTCTCTACCAGGAGCTCACCCTTAAATCCTTCACTTCCCTTCATTTCAAACCCAGTTGCCCTAAGGAAATGTGGTTTAGGTTGCAAGGATAACCTTATGAGCTGAACATTGAAATTACATGTTATATTTGCGATTTGCTTAATTCTTCCATTGTCGAACAGCACGATGACTTTTGTGCTTTCTGTTATTGGAATGAGCTTACTGGGTTGGAGTGGTTCGAATCCAAGCATGCCCATAACTATACGAAGCCATGAGCACTTGCTATTACATAAATTCATATGTCAAATGGTTTTTGACAAATCAAAAACTAACAAGTGCTCAAAAAAGGAACTTTTTTTGTTGTCATACATGGATCATAGCATCCCAGTATACACCTCCACATATGTGCTAAATGCCATTGTTGTGACTCTACATAAAAGGAACAATAATTTGGGTATAGGGTACTTGGTTTCTGTCATTGTTGAGTACTATCGTATGAATTGTAGTGGTCTAACCATTTACGTCCTTGATTTTCTAAATCACCATCACTTGTACCGTGTTTAAATCCTAAAATCCTATAACATGGAACTCTGGGACATCGACCAAAAAAGTCATGTAGAAATTAGGGCTAGTCATGCGGTTCTAGCATAGTGCCACCTCAACAGGCATAAGAAGACTCGACTAGTGAGGAGTCTGAAGAGGAGGAAGACATAGAAGACCCTGGTTGGAAGAAAGTGCTTGATACAATCTCCGCCAACACCAAAGCAATTACAAACACACTTGTGGAGAACTCTAAAAGGATGAAGGAGATGGCTCATACACAACAATGTCAAAATCGGGATTTATGTAGGATTCATTGATACTTCAAGGCCTAGAGCGTCCAACTGTCACCTCCGACACCATTCTCACCTCCATCACTGTAAGGTTTTGTTTCTATCCCTTTTCTTTTACATTTAATTTTTTTATTTTATGTTACTTCCTTCCATGTGTGTTTGTTTGTCTCCTTCTCACATTGAGGACAATGTGTTGTTTAAGTGTGGGGAGGGTTGTGTGTTTTTCCTTGAGTGAAAATTTTACATACTGTATGATAGTTTGTTAAATTGCATATTGTGAATTGTGTGAATGCGTCAAAGGCTTAGATGAAATGAAATCGATTCCATTTTTAACATAATTTGTTAGGTTGTGGAGAGTCATTAGCTCATGAAATTAGTGATTTGGGCTCTTTGGCTGAAATATGCAAGTTAATTAGGAATTAGTGTTAATTTATCACCCTATAAATTGTCACATTCATTTATAATTTTAGGTATTTCGACTAAGCAGCTTAGCTAGTATTTTTTTCATGAAAACGAGTAGCTAAAGCAATAAGGTAGGCATTAAATAAAAAATTTTGTCTGTATTTTTAAATAAATAACTATTCTTCTGGCCTTTGGGTTATAAATAAAGCTAGTAGCCAGTGAAAACATGATGTATCCAAGTAACCAGATCGACACGCATCATAAATATGTGCTTCTGCATTAAAAGGTTGTAATGATGTTCCGATCGAGCAACTTAATAAAAACATGACTTAGTCAAGTAATTGGTGGTTGCCTTTGTGTAAAAAAACTAGGTCCATGTCCACAAAAAGTAATTGAAAATGTGTTTTCTAATAAAAACCTACAAAACTTGTAAGTAACTTAATTTTTCATAAAAATACACTTAGTATTAGTTACGAAGTTTGAATGACCCAATAATTATTAATGTGTGCGTACAATTAAAAGGGGTTAACAAACTTGACATTTAAGTTTGGATTAATATGTACATTTAGTTCAGAGCTCCTAGACGTAGATTTTGCATGTTAATGATTTGGAACGACTTGAATGATTGTGTTTAAAGTTAAATTTATTTCATAAAGTTGAAGTCATTGCTCATTATCGCATTGTGTGCTTCGTGATTTTGTGTTGTTTGTTGTTTTGTTTGCTTGAGGAAAAGAAAACATTTAAGTGTAGGGATCTGATAAGTGCAACTTGCATCGTGTTTTAGGGCATAGCTTGATATGTTTTTAGCCACTAATTCGATCACTTGGTTTGTATTTAGGTTATAATTGTGTTAGTTTGAGATTTATTTGAATTGTAAGTGTTTTATGGGTTAGTAAAAGCCTTTAAGCTTAAATATTATGTTTTTATTGATGTGTTTGTTAGTGTTTCAAGGTCAATATCAAAAAGCGGAGGAGTTTCAGAGGGAATCTAGGCCATGACATAAGCCCACGTTCGTGGTAAGTAGACCACGATTGTCACAGAAGCTCCAGGTTTGGCCCATGATTGTGGCCTGCATGCCATGATCATGAGATAAGGCTCATATGTGAGTCATGATCGTGGCCTAACTTGGGTAAATGTGCAAACGCTCACGAACTTCATGTTTTGAAGGATTTTTTGGACCTTTCAGACCCAAAAAAAACCCTAGGGTTACCCAAAACGCAAAAAAGTATAAAAAGAACATAAAGAGGCAGATAACAAGAGGAGTTTTCAGGAAGTCACTGTCAAAACCCAAAAGGGAGAATACCGAGAGAGGGAAAAGAGAAGAAGGAAAAGGAAGAAGAAGACAAAGACAAAGTTAACTAAATGTGCTTCATAGATCAGGAAGTTTTCTAATGTCACTGCCTTCCATCTTCTATTTCAAGTTATATTTCCTTTTCATTTCAATTTTATTTATGTATAGAATTGACATGGAAAGTATGATGATAGGATTTGGAATACTGATGATGTTTTAAACTCTCCTTCGGGATTTTAATTTGATTTATTGTTATATGTGTTGATTTTGTGTTATTGAATGAGGTATTTTGATTTTTTGTGTTTCTTGGATAACTTGGTAATAAACTAAGAGGGTCAATCGAATAAAAAATGATTAGATCAGATTAATGAGAGTTAGCGATTCAACAG
Source organism: Erythroxylum rotundifolium (assembly GCA_027563915.1). Classification (NCBI taxonomy): domain Eukaryota; kingdom Viridiplantae; phylum Streptophyta; class Magnoliopsida; order Malpighiales; family Erythroxylaceae; genus Erythroxylum; species Erythroxylum rotundifolium. Next base: position 6,654 of record JAOSBO010225044.1, on the reverse strand, counting down.
GACCCGTAACAAATCAAATTGATAATTGTGCAAAGAGAGATCCCGTGTAAGACCCGATAGTTTTTAAAGCTCTTTGGATCTAATTTGGATAGTGTGTCTTTTTTTAATTTAGAGATTACAAATTTCATAATCTAATAAGGGCTTATAAATTATGGTTTAATGGTTATAACTCAAGAAAAAGTAATCAACCCTAGGATCATCTAGAACCGACACTCATTAACACATAATTAACTAGGTTAGCATTAATGATAGGTAAAATTCCATTTCCTATGAATTGTTTAAATTCTCTTGTTTGATTTCCATTGTGTTTCTACATTGCTAAAATTTCATTTCTTTTGTGTTATTTTCTGAATCACAACTCTTTCCAATCAATTTCTCAAATTTCCTTTTCTTGTGAACTTTAATTCCATTATTTCAATTTCCTTAGCCTTAGATAACATAGAATTAGATTAGTCCCCTTCCTCGTGGAATCGACACCTCTTATACTACAATCGTGATCCATACATTTGTAGTATTAAAGGGCTTATAAAATTTAAAGCTTGAATGACACGATCAATATCGCAAAGTAGAGAAAAAAAACTCACCTTTTTTAGAAGAAATAAGCATGAGTGCCAAATCTCTTACGTTTACTTCCTATAAATAGAAAAAGTATTAATCATCATTAAAATATTTAATTTTAATAAAATCAAATATCTTGTATTTGATCCCTGAAGTTTCTAAAACTTCACAATTTAGTCCAATTTAATTTAAATTGATTTTTCTCTTTTCAAATACTTTTTATGTGTGATCTGTTAGGTTCATAATATGTTGGCAATGATTAAAATTATAACTATTAGTCATAATTAGAATTAAATAAATTAAAAGGAATTTTAATTTATTTAATTCTTATTAGTCAATTGAAGAATTTATAATCATAGATCGAGATTGAGGTCTAGCAACATGTCTTGACTACTAAAATATTAATAACGTCAAATGGTTTGACTTAACCTTTTTATACATGGTTATGATGTACAATTTAATCATTTTTTCATCTAATGTTCCAATTACAAACAGAGTATGGTTACAGTGTCTACTCCTTTAAATCCAATCGTGCTTGTTGTTGCTAATTAGTAATGATTTATAATTGATATTTTAAAATACCTTTTCAAATGTCAATTTATTACGGCTAGATAATTCCTTAAATCATTACTAATCAAAAATAGTGGAACATTCTCTCTAAGTACTTTAGAGTGATAAACCCTTTATTAAGTTACTCATTTATCTCTATATAGGTCATATTTTATTCAAGTACTACCGACTGAGATACCCTAATTAGAATAGGTCATAAATAGCATCGAAACATAACAATTTCCATATGAGATAATCCAGTAATCTTAAGGAATAATTATACAACCATCATAATGAGGAAATCCACAAAAACATAAGAAATATTCCATTCAGGATCCTCATAATCAAGTTAGTTCAGTGAATTTATTCTTTAGCAAGCACCCATATATTTGCTTAAGTATCTCCATAATTTAATTATAAGATAAATTACTTTCTTCATAAGAAAGAAATATAATGTGTGCTAGTGTTACCATTTCATCAATATCCCATCTTGTACTAAAACTAATCATTTATTATCTAATACCACATCCATTCATATGTTGATTACGTCTCTTTTGAGATAATGGCTTAATAAGAGAATCTACAAGATTCTCTTTAATGAGAACTTGCTTTAATGATATGTCTTTCGACTCCACTATCTCCCTAATCAAGTCAAACTTCCTGAGCAGATGTTTAGATAGTTGATGAGACCTATCTTTCTTTACATATGCCATGGCGCCACTGTTGTCATAGGATAATAATGTTGGCTCAACATTGTTAAGAACTACTCTATATTAAGTGATAAACTTCTTGATGCAAACTACCTCCTTTACTGCCTCTAACAATGAATTATACTATGCCTCATTTATATAATCTGCAATGGCTTCGAACTCTTCCAACTTACTACATAATCATTTAAAGTGAAGATGTACCTTAACTATGATATACTATGATTAAGATCTAACTGAAACTAGCATTTCAATACCTTTGAATTCTCAATTTAGCTCCTCCATAGATTAACAAAACATCTTTAGTTCTTCTCAAACATTATAAAATGTTTTTCGCAGTCGTCCAGTAACTGTCACTAAGATTATCTTGAAACTTACTCATTATGCTCAAAGTATAAGAAACATTGGTCTAGTATAAAGCATCATATACATGATTGATCCAATTGTCAAAGTATATGAAACATAATCTATTTTTATCTCTCTTTTTTTATGTCTTAGGACACATACATTATAAGAGAGAAATCTCATCCAACCTGGGAAAGAATCCCCTATAGGAATTCTCTATGTTAAACCTCTTTAACACTTTGTATGTGTAGATGGATTAGGATAAATCAAGCAACTTCTTTGATCTATCTCTATAGATCTTTATTCCTATAATATAGGCCACTTCTCCCACATCCTTTTGAAGAAGTTCTTGGATAGCCAAATCTTTATAGATTGGAGCATTGGTATATCAATTATAATAGCAATATATCATTCACATATAGCACTAGGAATACGACTAATCATACCAACCTTCTTATAAAAATATGATTCATCCATATTTCTTATAAAATCAAATTTTTTATTGTGTTATCAAAATGGATATTTTAAATCCATAACTCTTTTTTAAGTCCATAAATAGACTTTTTCAACTTACATATTTAATTATAAAAACTTTTGGATTCAAACCCTTTAAGTTGTGTCATATACACATCCTTAAGTAAATTCTCATTGAGAAATGTTGTTTTGACATCCGTCTGCCAGATTTAATAATCATGGGTAAGTATTTATAGCCAATAAGATCCTTATGTATCTAAGCATATTTACTAGTTAAAAGGTTTCATTAAAATCAACTTCTTATTTTTGTTTGTAACCTTTAGCCTCTAACCTTTCTTTTTACATATGTACATTATCATCAATGTTTGTTTTTCTCTTAAAAATCCACTGACTCTAATGGGTACAATACCATTAGGAGAATCCACCAAGTCTATACTTGGTTAGTGTTTATGGATTTCATTTCAAATCTCATAGCTTCATGTCATTTTAATGAATTAATGTCTAACACTATTTCTTTAAAAGTAGTAGGCTCATCATTTATAAGTGATACATTATTCTTCCCCTTTTCAACATATAAATATAATCTAATGAAGGGACAATGTATCTTACTAGTGCATCATGGACTACTTATCACTTAAACCCTTAATTGTACATCATATGTATCAATTTAAGGTTCCTGTTCCATCTGGATGTAAATTTATGGTTTTTGAACTTCTTTAAGTTGTTCCTCACTATCATTACTTTCCTTGAGAATAAATTATCTTTTTAAGAATGTAGCATGTTTTGAAATAAACACGTTTTGTTCAAGAGGATGGTAAAATTGATATCTAAATTCTCTTTAAAACATCTCACAAATTTGTATTTATCTAATTTAGATTGGAGCTTATCAGACGTTGCAAGCTTCATATACTCATCACATTCCTAAATCTTTTAGTATAATAGCTTTATTTTATTAATAGTCAATATCTCATATGATATCTTGTTAATCAATTTAGATAGAACTTTATTTAGAAGGTAGGCAGTAGTTTCAATAGCATATCTCTGAAAGGAGATAGGAAAGATCACATGACTCATCATAGAATATACCACATCTAATAAAGTATAATTTCTACCCTCAAACACTCTATTACGTTATGAAGTTCTAGGAGGAGTCCATTATAAGAGAATCTCATTCTGTTTCAAGTAACCAAGAAACTCATAGTTCAAGTATTCATCACCTCGATCAGATCTAAGTATCTTAATACTCTTACCAGTTTATTTCTTAACCTTAAGCTAAAATTGTTTGAACTTTCCAAATGATTCAAAATTTTGTTTCATTAATTACATATAACCATATCTGGAATAATCATCTATGAACATAATGAAATATGAGTATCTACCTCTAGTGCGAGTAGACAGGGCTGTCAACATTTGAATGTATAAGATCTAGTAACTCACTCGCAAACTCTCCGTTTCCATTAAAGGTTAGTTTGGTCATCTTTCCTAAAAAATAAGATTAATAAGTTTCATATGATTTAGAATTAAAAGGATCCAAATATCCTACCTTATATAACTTTTTATTTTTGTTTTTTATGACATAACTTATGTCATAATTAAAATGGATTTTGGTCACTTAATTTTCTTTTCTTGCTATTTATGTTAATGATTAGCCTTTCAAGTTTTCTTTCCTTGCTATTTATGTTAATGATTAGCCTTTCAAGATCTAATTCATACTAACCATTTGTAAGTAATCCATATTGATAATAGATATGTCTTTATAAAAAAGTCTTATTCTTAATAATAAAGACAAATGCATTCAAATATAAATAAGAAATGGAAACATTTCTAGTAATAACTGGAACATTATAACAATTATCTAGTTTTAGTTCAAGGCCAAAAAGCAAAGTTATACTACAAGTTCTTACAGCTAATACAATAACTCTTGATTTATTGCCAACTTGTAGGTCCACTTTGCCTTTTATCAACGATCCACTTCTTGTTACATGTTATTAGAAATATAAGAACCACATCCAATAACTAATACCCAAGAATGTGGAATAATAAGTAGAAAGATTAAACTTAATTATAAATATACTTAAACAAGTAGCATTCTTGTGCTTCTTATCTTTCAGGGTAGCAAGAAAAGCTTTATGAAGTCCCTCTTCTAGTGTCTATTGTCTCTATAATGTAAATATGTTCCCTTATCAATTTTCTGTTTCTTAACCCCATCTTTTGCTACTTTAGCATAAGCCATCTTTTTGTTTTTTCTTCTTATTCTTCTTCAAGCTCTTTCCATTGCTCCTAGAAGAATCTTTAAAAATATAGAATTTGATTCCTTTTTAAGGCATCCCTCTTCATTCATAAGCATATCCAACAGCTCATGCAATGAAACATCTTTTTGAGTCATATAGAAGTTTATAATGAACTGTGAAAAGCTCAAATTACAAGGGTAAATCAACAAATCAATGCTTAACCAATAATTCACAATGTAACCAAATTGGCTTAATTTTTCAATATAGCCAATCATCTTTAGTAGATGTAACTCAATTAAAGGTCTTTTTGCCATCTTGCATTTATATAATGCTTTAGAAGTCTCATAACTTTCCACCTTATTTTGTACACAAACAACTCCTTAAGATGCATACTTATAGTTGGAGCATCCATGTTTTCACGCTACTTATGAAGCTCAAGAGATAAGCCAGCTAGTATCACATATTTAGCTTGTTCAACATCAAGATGATGTTGATATGGCTCTTAAACTTCATTAGATGCATCTGTACTAGTGGAGTGTTAAGAATATACAATTTCTTTTCTAGCCTGTAAATTGTTCTTAAGCTTCGAAACCGATCCAACAAGCTTATAACATCTAAGATGCTTATAAAGGATGGATCAGTAATCATTTCATTTTGACGAGCAAAAGATATAAAAGAGCAAGTATTAGTTTATGCCATAAAATCAAATGAAATAATATCTTTAATAAATATTTGATTGCTCTCACTATTTTATTCAAAACGATAACCCTCAATATTAAATCGAGAGATTATCAAATAATTTTCTAAAAAATAGGGTCCCATTCAGATCTAGTTAACATTGAGTTTGCTCTACAAATCAACTAAATTTAAATTAGGTGGAAAACAACTTCTATCAATCACATTTTATGTGATTCCTGAATCTGTTAGATAATAACTCTTTGCTAAAATATATTCTATATATTTTACTCGTAACCCTACCTCTAAATTCATATGATTGTAAGTTTGCTTATTTAATCTTACAAATGTAGTTAAGTAGAACCCATTAATTTAAGATAAAATATATTTGGGTTAAAGTGATCTTAAATTTGCTCAACAAGCCTTATAATATGTAGAACTCTAGTTTATTCTTAAATAATAAAAGACAAGTATCATGTTCTTAATATGTAATTAATATTTAATTGAGGAATTTATAATTTCAAAATTTTAGGTCTCATAAAAATTAATATAATTTCATTATATTGATAATATCTAACACCATCAAAATTATGAAAGAAATCCTTTAAAATGTTTTCTTGATTTTAATTATTGATTTGATAACTAATTGAATTTAATAATTCAACTCTTTGAAAAATTAAACTAAATTTCAAATTATTTGTAAAAATAAAAAATCTTTTGAAAACAATTTTAAAACATTTATAAAAACACTTTTTTTAATTTATTGAGACTTTAAACCAATTTAATCTTAATTAAATCAATTTAATTAAAAAGGAAGGGTTAAGAGCTATAAAATTAACATAAAAACTAAATTAGGGATTGTTCGCCGCGTACACTTTTCCGCCTCAATCAACTCTGGCATTGACCGGGGCCTGTAGCACAAGCACCAATAGCGTCTACCCACAGATGTCGATTCCCTATGGACTGTTTGAGTTTTTCTCGCGTTTCAACACCGCCACCTCCTCCTACTACTTCGTGCCACTCGTGTTGGCTGCTCCTCGTCCCCACTTTGCACCTCTAGATGTCGATCTATTCTTTTCTTTTGGGAGACCTCCTCCGTCGCGTCTTACTAGGCA
>JAOSBO010224994.1:0-14598 GCA_027563915.1 Erythroxylum rotundifolium | reverse complement strand
GATTAGATTAATTATATTAAAACAAATTTTTTAAAGAAAGGAGTAGCAATTTTGGTTTTAATGGACTGATTGTGTAGTTGCACATTTGAAATTAAATTGATAAATAAAGATGGTCTTTATTATGGTTTATCATCATTAAATGGACTTATGAACGTACCATTAAATGGTTTAATGGTTTTCTTTTAATGTTATCATATAACCTATTAGCATTCATTGGATTAATGAAGAAAAATGTGCATTGGATGGACCATCTTCCTTCTTCCATCTACCAAAACCGAAATTGATAGGTCATATTTAGGTTAATAGTCTTTTCATATAGCCATCTTAAAGATAAATGAGAAGAGTCTCTTTTATTGGCTACTTTACGATTGATTAAAGTAAGAAGTGATGCATTGGATGCTATTCTCTTTTTCCATTCTATGCATGATTGAAATTGAGGGTGTAAGAAGGTGTTATTGCATGGTTTGACCCTCTCTCTCCTTTTATGTATGAGTGAGCTGAAATTTGCATAAGAAGAGTCTCATTTTTGTTTCATTTCTTCTAAGAAAAATCTGCTCCAAACATGTCTTCTCCTTTCCCACCAAATAATTTTGTTAACCAAGTTGTCCTAGAAGAACAAGAGGTAAATCAAATTTGTTGATGATTCAACCACGAGGAGAAGATAGATTGACAAAAAAGGATTTAAAAGCAAAGGCTTTGGATATAAGAAGAAGGAGAGGACAGCGCAGTAAGAAATTAAAGTTGTAGCGAAGGAGTCAGTAATATCACTATCTTGTTTATGTTTATAATAATCCTTATACCATATCATGTATAGAATGGCATGAAGATTTGGATATATTGCTTCCGCTGCAAATAAGATTTCTAAAAATTTTTTAAATTTACCAGTTTAGCAAATATGGCATGCTTTCTTTTCCCGATCCAACTTGAGGAAGATTAAAAAAAGAAGAAGGCAAGAAATTACCATGAAAGATGAAGAATGAAGAGTTAAAGGCCACTTATAGCTTGTTGGAATTTCTTAGCAGCCATGAGTGAACTACAGCAGCCATAGATTACAAGATGAAGACAAATCATGCTACCAAAGGAGCCAGCTATCACATGTATTAAAACCTAGCATTTATGAAGAAGACATGTGTGAAGAGGGGCTGGATAGTTTTTGTTGGGCCCCGTTTCCGGAGTCCAACTCTTGATCTTGAAAATCATATAACGTGAGCTTAAGCCAATTATGTCTTCTTAACCATCATTGATTTGCTCTCTTTACTTTGATACCATAACTATTGGGCTCGCATTTCAAAATAGCATAGCATAAGACATAACTTGAGCTATTTCCAATATCATTTGACTCTCAAGTCTTTACTTCTTACTTCATCGTACTGTTTAATCTTTTTCATTAAATTTTCTACTCAACATCCCAAATACATATAGGATACTTGAACTAACAATGCTTTAAATCAACTCAATAGTATAACTTTCCAAGTACGTCTAATTTCCACTCACATACATCATCCATACGTAATCCATGAGTTTATATAACTTTAATGGCATTCTAGGCCACATTACAACAAAGATATCCAAAATTTAAAATAAAAAGATATCAAACTCAATAATTCTCAAATGCATCTAAAGTCTTCCTTTTACAAAAATCTAACTTATTACACAAAAAACACTGTAAAAATAGATTGATGTCTCGACTTTTGGTTACTCAATCCCGTTTTCTTCACCTGATGATGGGGACAAGAGGGGGTGAGCTTAAGGCTCGTGGGTAACAGACTATAATAAAAAGATAAGCAAAAACTTTTTTTTTAATAAAAAGTCATTGTCATTGAACCCTTTCATAAATGTAGTAATTTCGTGTTTAAAAATCATAAAACACTTGTTTCTCAAAATTCTCATTTAATCAAAGAGTTTAAAAGCAATTTTAAATCATGTCTGCATCCATCATGTCAATCATATCATGAGCACATAATCACATCAGAATGGTTTGGGTAAGTCTAATTTATGACGCACTACACATTTTCATATAATGGTCCTGTGTAGTCGTAAACTTGAGGGACTCCTTGAAGGAGCTCCGTACCATTAGCGGGCAGGCGGGAGAAGCCTATTCTTGGGTCAACGTGCACGTGACCGTTCTAGAGGGACCACCACAAACCTGCATAACGTGTAATTCAAAATCTTATAAACTTGTTGCCCAAAATGGAAATTCTTGGAAAGTTGCTTTTCATATGCTTGCTATATGTATCTTGAAAATTCATTCTTGAAAACATGATTCCATAAAAATGTATCTTTTTAAAGAATCTTTTTCCAAATTCTTTTCATAAATCAATAACACAGTTCATGTAACAAACATAGAACAATTTTTCAATTCAATCAAGAACAAATAATGCAACATTTATGATGCAATTTAAAAATCATTAAACTTTCTTAAATCGAAGAACATATTTAGTAGCTTATTCACTCTATTATAAACATGTACCCACCTTGATTTCCTTGCTTATAGCCTTACTCAAACATGTCTCTTCTCTTGTTCCTCTTGCCTCTTTGATCCCTTTATACAATAACAAAATCCACTCATTAGGGTTTTCAATTGGAAAATCCCTAAAGCATAAATCACATAAACTGATTCTAGAATACTTAAACCCAAACATTTTCTAAACTCCATGGGCTAAAATCCTTTAAAAAATCCAAAAGTCTGAAAATGGTCTTACCTTCATTCTTCACCAAATGAAGGGATCCTTAGCTCAAATGGAAGCTCCTTTCTTCCTCTTCCTTTTTCTCTTCTTGGACAGCTTCAAAATCTTTCTTGAAGACTAAGGAAAAATCAAACCCTAGCTTGTTTTCTCTTCTTTCTCTTTCTCTCTCATTTTCGAATTTCTCCTACTGCTTATTCTTCCATTCATCTTATTCTTCTTCATTTATAAGCAAGACAACACTTCTTCTTCCAATTATACCCTTATTGATTGGGAATTGTCCTATCTGCCCTTCCATTTATGCCTTATGTTTTTTATATTTAAGTGTCTTGCCAACGGTACCATTGAACATTTTGACTTAACACTTTATTCTGGAACAACCTTCTCTATTGTCTTATGTATCCCATGGTTCAGTAATTCCATTCATTTGAGTGTTTAGAGAAGAAATCATGGAAAGAAGAAATCAAACATGTTTTTGTCCTCAATCATATTAAACTTGTCTTCGGGATAAATGGTATAACTTTCACTATACTTCAAAAAATTGCAAGTATTCTTTCTTCTCTTCCGGCCCTCTTCAGATCTCTTACACAAAGTATTCTTTCTCCTAGCGTAGCTTCTCCAGACTCTCAGCCTTTTCTTTCTCTCACTAGAAAGATAGTATGAGTTTTTGTTACAGTAAAGTTAGCTCTCTAACTTCTTCTTCATCCTTGATAATCATTCCTTGAATCTCAAGAATAGTTATTTAGTTGCGTTTTGTAACTAACTCCAACTAAGTAAACATCCAACGTACAAATGTAACTCCTTCTTTGTATCATCTATGTCTTGTCTATTGTTTGTGTTTTTATCATCTGTCTTTCTATTGTCTGTGTTTTATCTTCTGTATTTTATCGTCTGGGTTTCCTATCGTCTGTGTTTGACTTTTTATCATCTGGGTTTGACTTCTTATCGTCTGTGTTTTATCATCTGTCTTTAACTTTTTATCATCTGTGTTTGACTTCCTATCGTCTGTGTTCTATCGTCTATCTTTCCTTGCATCTATCTTTCCTTGTGTCGATCTTTCTTTGCATCTATCTTTCTTTGTGTCAGTGTTATGACGTGTCATCACAGACTATTCCTTGCGTCTGTCTATCCTTGCGTCTATGTTTCTTACGTTTTTGTTTCTTGCGTCTGCCTTCCATTTGCGTTTGTGTTCTGACGTCGTCATAGACGATACTCTTCCTTTATATTTTTCCTTTGCTTCTGTGTGTGACGTCATCACCGACGATAAACTTTGTCTGTGTTTTCCTTGAGTCTTTACACTCATAGACATTCCTTGCATCTTTGTTTCCTATCGTTTGTGTTCTGACGTCATCATAGAAGATACTCTTCCTCTACATTTTTCCTTTGCGTCTGTGTGTGATGTCATCACAGATGATAAACTTTGTCTTTGTTTTCCTTAAGTCTTTACAGTCATACGCATTCCTTACGTCTGTATTTCCTATCGTCTGTGTTTTGACGTCATCATAGACGATACTCTTCCTTTATATTTTTCCTGTGCATCTGTGTATGACATCATCACAGATGATAAACTTTGTCTATGTTTTCCTTAAGTCTTTACGCTCATACGCATTCCTTGCATCTGTGTTTCCTATCGTCTGTATTCTGATGTCATCTCAGACAATACACTTCGTCTGTGTTTTCCCTACCTAAGGCCTTATGCCTTATAACCCTAAGTGTCATGCCCAATTGCCCTCACGCAATCTTACAACTTTAATACTTCAATTCAATTAATCTATCTCATAAAATCATACCAACATTGACAATAATAATTAACTCCACAAAATAATCCCTTAAGGACCTCATAATTTATTTAAATCATGGTTATTCCTCAAGAAAAAAATTTAGGGCCAACATTTCTTCCCCTCTTAAAAGAATTTCGTCCTCGAAATTCTTACTGGACTAATCAAGAATGTAGGAGTTCCTTTATTTCCCATTTAGCTTCATCACTCGGATAATTTCTTCTAATTGATCATAGTTGATAGACTTACCAAATCTTTGTATCCCTTATTTGGTCATTCACTTTCTTAACTAGTTCCTTATTGGGTTTCAGCTAACATACAAATTCCACTTCCTGTACTGACATTTCATCTATGTCAGATTATATCGATATTTTCTTAACATACTTAAAATATCACATCGTGGTTGATAATGTCAACTCATAAGTCATTGGTCCGGTTCTTAGTAACTTCATATGGACCACTACAATTCAAACTTAACCGATTCTTTATCCTAACCTGAGCACTTCTTGTATTCAATCTAAGCACACCTTGGGAAGGTGAAGCTCTGAGAAACATTTATTCTTTTACTTCATAGTTCACATCTCTATAGTATCAGTACATTTAAGTCCTGTGTATATCTCACTGCATTCCATGTCTTTGGCATGGATCTACCAAATTCATTCATCTTTCTTAAATCACTTAACTTCTAATACTGATCGATTTCACTTATCAACATAATCATCACAAAGCAAAAGTGATGACTCTTTCTATCATCTAACTCCTCATACGGTATTCCTATTAAATCACTATAATAATGATAGTTATGCTTAAAATCAATCAAAGATGTACATTGATCTAATATTCCTTTGAACTCCCAAAAATATAAGACTTAAACATATCTTTGATAGTTAAGACCGTCGACAAATTTTAAACTTTCAGTCACTTGATTCTATATTCTTAGCTGCTGAAAGATGTTCCGACGTATTCCTAACAGGATGAATATCATAAGTTACCATTTATACTTTCTAACAATCTCTTTGCTCTACCATCTTTATCAATTTTGCATACTTCTTATTTCAATCGCAAGGTATCATCCTTCCTATCTGAACCCAAAGTTTGTATTCATTTTTGATTTCTTAGTAAGATTCGCAATTCCTAAATCCTCAATTTGGGCTTTGTTTATATGAAACTGATCTTAACCTCAATATCTGTACACTGCCATTGAATTCTCTATTAACTGTATTTGATGACAACACTAGCATTACCAGTATAGTATTCATTTGTACAATCACAGCCCTTCGAATAACTTTATCTATTGTCTCAGTATCGTATTCAATTCTTTCAACTCAGTATTTACCTTAAAATTACATGATCTATATATCTTATACACATTAACAATATTTCTATATAGATGATGTCTCCAACTTTCATGCAATCGCTTTCGCAGCAAGTTTCAATTCATGTATCAAACAATCAACCCATGAGGTTTCAATTGTCTTCATGAATATGAATTCACTTCATTTTGCTGCATTGGATCTTATCATGATCTCTTGTACAAACATCATTGTATACGATAAAATCTCCAAATCCAGATGATATAATTAAGATCGGTGTTATAATTCCTCAAAAAAATTTCTTTACTTTCGTCACTCATACGATTTACTCATTTTTCCTCAAGTATTCTGAACATTCTTTTTAACTCTTCGTATACACTTAACATATCATCAAACCTTGCTTGGTTCACTTTAATCTTCAATGCCATGCCATAGTATTGTCGAGGCATTTCTTAACTCGAACTAATATTATCAAACTCAATGTACCTCGAATTAGTTCTCTAATTCCTCTAATAATTGATTCCTCAATGAGGTAATATTATCTCTTATTATTTTCAATTTCCCAATTGTCTTACCTTTCTTGACTGATTTTCTCCATTCTTTAGATTTCCTCTTATTTCACATTGACGTATTCTAATGTCTGTTCATTCATACTTGCTTCTCCACACACTCTAATTTATTTACAATCTTAATTTCTTGTGCTTGCAACACATTCATCAGGTCAAATTTGCATCTCCCGAACATATTTACTCAAAACATAACGTGAACCTATATACTCCTCACGTCCTCAAATTTGGGAATCCACTCTCACAGTTGGATACCTTACATCAAACAAAACACATACCTTTTTCAATGACATATTTTACCTCTTTGCTTGAGTCTCCATTAGGGATAGGACTCCAATACTCACTTTCAAATCATCACATATTCATTTTTGACTTGTTCTTTCATTGATCATCCTTAATGTAAACTGTCTGATCTGCATAACCTAATTCAATTAAATTCTTCTTCAAAAGAAGATTTCGCGCTACTATCTTCTATACTATTCATGCAATGTTTAGCAATCAACAATTATACTCATCGCATTATCACCCATTCTTAATACCACAAGAAGACCAACTTCTATCATTCTTATAATGACATAATGCTCTATTCACCAAAATTCAACGAAGTAATAAACTTAATTACTGCCACATTTTCTTAAGGGTGCATCATCAATGTCATGACATTCTATCATAGATTTATTCCTGAAAATCACCAATTTATATCTTACACAAATGATACTTTGATCTCAATTGATCTTAGACAACATTTCTTTCTTTATTAAACATTCTAACACCCATTTGTATTCTACCTTTCCAGAATTCACCTTTTTGGATGCTATATCCTTTCCTAATGAGTCAACTACCATATTAAGTGCATCTACTCTTCTCATTTGACTTTTCATCTTTTTCTTAATCTCACTCATGCACAAGTCCCATCTTATACACACCTTTAACTTTCCCCGTACTACATATCCTTTCATTCATCTCATGTAAAGTCATTTATGACTATTTCATTTCCCTTTCTCTATTTCCTCATTTCTGTCTCATTTTCCTATTATCATTCATTTCATCTTCCACATGTATATCCTCAATCAATTCAAAATTAGCGATGCATAATCATTATGAAATTCTGATGTCAAGTCCATTAGTATCCTCTTACTGTGGATCATAACTCTTATCGCATTAATCAAACAACCACTTCGGTTCCAATTTCCTCTTCTTATGATCATAACAAGGTTATGTTTTCATTGCATTCTGCTTATACACTCTAATCTCATCGTTCATACTTATATCCTTATGTTCCTCAGACAATCCATGACAATACATTTGTATCGATATCACTTTCAAAAATATATCACCACAATACAATATTGGTGTCACATTCGATAATACATCCCCCAATACAATTGCGTTAAATCATTATCTACCATATTTACCCATTTAAGTACATTATCAGATATGTACTTATAATAAATGGTCGACAACACCTTTAAAACCTTTACATATATCACTATCCTTTGTTTTACCTTCCACACATACATTCTTAATCAATTTAGTAGTATCAATATAGCCATCTTGAAATTTAAATCTCAATTTCACTAACACAATCCTACACTTGATCATAAATTTCGCGTTTAACCTTTCAATTCCACCTTGCTTGTACGCCTTAAATCTTGTCATTTTGACCCTGTCTCTACCTTTTTTTCAGTCAAGTCATGGAAATATTTTCACATTTGTATCAATTTAAGCATGTGTCCACAACAAAATTTCTGGCACCATATTCCCTAACATAATCACAATTACTAAATCTATGTCTAACATATCAGACTATGCTATATTTCCTATTGTTCAAATATCCACAAACTTTCCTTATCATAATCTCTACCAAGGAACCGTTTTTCTCACTAATTCTATAGGCCCGAACTCTTAACAATCGCTCTTGCGATTGACACATATCCTGAACGTTGCCCATGTAAGATCCTAATACTAGTGCTCTGATACCATCAATGTTGGGCCCTGTTTTCGAAGTCCAACTCTTAATCTTGAAAAACATATAACGTGAGCTAAAGCCAATGATGTCTTCTAAACCATCATCAATTTCCTTTCCCTACTTTGATACCATAACTGTTGGGCCCACATTTCGGAATAGCATAGCGTAAGACATAACTTGAGCTATTTCCAATATCATATGACTCTCAAGTCTTTACTTCTTACTTCATCGTACTCTTTAATCTTTTTCATTAAATTTTCTACTCAACAACCCGAATACATATAAGATACTTAAACTAACAATGCTTTAAATCAACTCAATAGTATAAATTTCCAAGTACGTCTAATTTCAACTAACATCATCCATACATAATCCATAAGTTTACAAAACTTTAATGGCAGTCCAAGCCACATCACATCAACGATATCGAAAATTCAAAATAGAAAGATATCAAACTCAATAATTCTCAAATGCATCTAAAGTCTTCCTTTTACAAAAATCTAACTTAATATACAAAAACACTACATAAATAGATTGATGCCTTAACTCTTGGTTACTCAATCTCGTTTTCTTCATCTGAAGATGGGGACAGGAGGGGTGAGCTTGAAGGTCGTGGGTAACAGTTTGTAATAAAAAGATAGGTAAAAACTTTTTTAAATAAAAAGTCATTATCATTGAACCCTTTCATAAACGTAGTAATTCCGTGTTTAAAAATTATAAAACACTTGTTTCTCAAAATTCTCATTTTATCAAAGAGTTCATGAGCAATTTTAAATCATGTATACATCGATCATGTCAATCTTATCATGAGCACATAAGCACATCAGAATGTTTAGGTAAGTCTAATTCATGACGCACTACACATTTCCTTATAATGGTCCTGTGTAGTCGTAAACTTGAGGGACTCCTTAGAGGAGCTCCGTGCCCCTAGCAGGCAAGTAGGAGAAGCCTATTCTTCGGTCAACATGCACGTGACGGCTCTTGAGGGACTACCACAAACCCACATAACATGTAATTCAAAATCTTATAAACTTGTTGCCCAAAATGGCAATTCTTGGAAACTTGCTTTTCATATGCTTCCTATATGTATCTTGAAAATTCATTCTTGAAAACATGATTCCATAAAAATGAATCTTTTCAAAGAATCTTCTTCCAAAATATTTTCATAAATCAATAACATAATTCATGTAAAAAGCATTGAACAATTTTGCAATTCAATCAAGAACAAATAATGCAACACTTATGATGCAATTTAAAAATCATTAAACTTTCTTAAATCAAAGAACACATTTAGTAGCTTATTCACTCTATTATAAACATGTACCCACTATGAAGTCCTTGCTTAAGCATGCCTCTTCTCTTCTTCCTCTTGCCTCTTTGATCCCTTTATCCATTAACAAAATCCACTCATTAGGGTTTTCAATTGAAAAATCTCTCAAGCGTAAATCACAGAAATCCATTCTAGAATACTTAAATCCAAACATTTTCTAAACTCCATGGACTAAAATCCTTTCAAAATTTCAAAAATCTGAAAATGGTCTTACCTTCATTCTTCACCAATGAAGGGATCCTTAGCTCAAATGGAAGCTTCTTTCTTCCTCTTCCTTTTTCTATTCTTGGACAGCTTCAAAATCTTTCTTGGACACTAAGGAAAAATCAAACCCTAGCTTGTTTTCTCTTTTTTATCTTTCTCTCTCATTTTTGAATTTCTCTTACTGCTTATTCTTCCATTCACGTTCTTCTTCTTCATTTATAAGCAAGACAACACTTCTTCTTCCAATTTTACCCTTACTGATTGGGAATTGTCCTATCTGCCCTTCCATTTATGCCTTATGTCTTTTATACTTAAGTGTCTTGCCAATAGTACCTTTGAACATTCTGACTTAACACTTTATTCTAGAACAACTTTCTCTATTGTCTTACATTTCCCATGGTTCAGCAACTCCAGTCATTTGAGTGTTTAGAGAAGAAATCATGGCAAGAAGAAATCAAACATGTTTTTGTCCTTAATCATACTGAACTTGTCTTTCGGACAAATGGTATAACTTTCACTATACTTGAAACAATTATAAGTATTCTTTCTTCTCTTCCGGACCCTCTTCAAGTCTCTTACACAAAGTATTCTTTCTAATAATGTAGCTTCTCCAGGCTCTCAACCTTTCCTTTCTCTCATTGAAAAGATAGTATGAGTTTTTGTTATAGTAGGGTTAGCTCTCTAACTGCTTCTTGATCCTTGATAACCATTCCTTGAATCTCAAAAATAGTTATTTAGTTGAGTTCTATAACTAACTTCAACTAAGTAACCGCCTGACGTGCAGACGTAACTTCTTCTTTGTATCGTCTATGTCTTATCTATCGTTTGTGTTTTTATTGTCTGTCTTTCTATCGTCTGTCTTTCTATCATATGTGTTTTATCTTCTATATTTTACAGTTTGTGTTTGACTTTTTAACATCTGAGTTTGACTTCCTATCGTCTGTGTTTTATCATCTGTCTTTGACTTTTTATCATCTTATCATCTGTGTTCTATCGTCTGCCTTTCCTTGCGTCTATCTTTCCTTGTATATATCTTTCTTTGCGACTATCTTTCTTTGCAACTGTGTTATGACGTGTCATCACAGACGATTCCTTACGTCTGTGTCTCCTTGCGTCTATGTTTCTTTCGTTTGTGTTCCTTGCATCTGCCTTTCATTTGCGTCTGTGTTTTGATGTCATCACAGATGATAATCTTCCTCTGTAATTTTCCTTTATGTCTATGTGTTACGTCATCACAGACGATAAACTTCATCTATGTTTTCCTTAAGTCTTTACACTCATATGAATTCCTTGCGTCTGTGTTTCCAATCGTCTGTGTTCTGATGTCTTCACAGACGATACTCTTCCTCTATATTTTTCCTTTTTGTCTGTGTGTTACGTCATCACATACGATAAATTTCGTCTGTGTTTTCCTTAAGTCTTTACACTCATACGCATTCCTTGCATCTGTGTTTCCTATCGTTTGTGTTCTGATGTCACCACAGACGATACTTTTCCTCTCTATTTTTCCTTTGCATTTGTGTTTGACATCATCACATACAATAAACTTCGTATGTGTTTTCCTTAAGTCTTTACACTCATACGCATTCCTTGTGTCTGTGTTTCTTATCGTCTATGCTCTAACGTCATCATAGACAATACACTTCGTCTGTGTTTTCCCTACCTAAGGCCTTATGCCTTATAACCCTAAGTGTCATGCCCAATTGCCCTCACGCAATCTTACAACTTTAATACTTCAATTCAATTAACCTATGTCATAAAATCTTAACAACATTGACAATAATAATTAACTCCACTAAATAATCCTTTAAGAACCTAATAATTTATTTAAATCATGCTTTTTCATCAAGAAAACAATTTAGGGGGCCAACAGTTCTCACAGCCATGCTGGAATTGTTGCACAACTGTGAGTTATACATGGACTCTTATGGTACTTCATGTGATGAACATGTTGGAGCAATAAGATGGATGGCTGGTACTTATTGCATAGGCAACTGAAGCAATAAGGTGGAGGCTAGATGATGGATGATAGCTATAATTGAATGAGTTTAATGGGGCTGAAAAAAAGTAGTAGTGGAGGTTAAAGCGTAAACCAAAGATGAAAAATGAAATGGCCTGCACTTACACTTCGGTTATGGAATAAAACTCATGGCCAAGAATTAATTTGGTATGACCATGATAGTGAACTCAATACCAAGCCAAATTATTGCACAGTCATAAGTTTTAACTCATGGTTGTGCAATATACATGCATAGGCGTTAGTCACTCTGAAGCCCTTGCATGACGCACCCACTCACACTTATTACACACTGAGTCACGGGTGTGACCATTGACAGCTCACTGAAGCCCTATTTATTTTTGTATAAAATCTTAATTTATGTAGCGATCGTAAAAGCATGAAAAAATAGGTGAATTTCAGATGAGAGAAAAGAAGAGAGGTGTTTTGGCTGGGCTGATTTGTGAGGGACCTTCTGGAGCTTTAGGAAAGCATGAAGAGGGAGGTAAGCTCTTCACCATGAGAAGACTCATGTAGGGGTAGCTTCCTGACAATAGTTTAGAGGAGATATCAATTCTGACAACTCGATTAAACATTTCTTTCTTGTATTTGTTGTTTCTTTCCATCTTTAGAAACTGTTTATGTTAGCCTATGTGTATGCATTTAGGTATTGTTAAAAGATAATTTTAATGCATTCATTGGATCATTTATTTACAAACCCATTGCTAGATATAATCTGTAATTGTTATAATTGAAATTCAGGTGTAGTGACTAATGATTCGTAATCATTAGGGATAATATAAACTAGGTTAAATGATGCATCATATATGGTTTTTGCGTTGATTAATTGATTTTCTTAATTCGTAATGTGGTTACCGAATTGAAAATAGAGATCGTATCCCAGTTTATTTGATGGCTAGGTTTAATTAACGATCATATTTTGATTAAACACAACCTAAAGGAAAACTCGAGATAATAGATTAGCCTATAATTAATAGTTTCTAGGAGAGGTTTGAGAATAACTAATCATCGAAATATGTTTATTTAAGGTGTAGGACAAGATAGAAACAAAGAACCAAATTCCTATCGAATTAATCACTTTCATCAGCTTGCATATTTTCTTTAACTTGTTTTTTTACTTTACTTTCATTTTATTTTCTTATTTCAAACTAAATAAAGCCCTAAACCTAAACATTGATTAATTTCATTTCAACAACTTTACATACACTCTATAAGGGATCAACTTAGACTCACTACTATTATAGTAGTAGTCTGTTTATTTTAACTAGCGTTACAAAGCATATGTCAATTTTGGCACAATTATCAGAGAATATGGTGCTTTATTTTTTGTTCTTCATTTTAATTGGTGTTTTGTACGTATTTGTTTTCAATTTGTTTATTTTTAGTTAATTCTTGATATTTTCACTTTTTGATTCGTGTTAGTGATTTAAATTTGAAAAACATATATATCATAGATGGAAGTAATTTCTTTTACAATTGATATTCCCAATCTTATAATTATGTTTGAACTGATTATACAAATTTTAATTATGGATAGGATAATCAACAGAATTACTTCCATGATAATTTTTAGGACACATAACAATTCTTATATGTACCAGAAGCTTCTTAGTATGACTTAGGTCTATCTCTGAACAACTTTATTAAGAACTCTACTACTAACGATCTTCAACAGAGTAGAAACTTAATCAGAGTATGCAGTAACTTTAAAAAAGCATAAAAGATCTCAATAAGAGTATGTTGCATTTTAATCAGAGTATGCAGTAGCAGTTGCAACAAGGTTTACCACAAATCCAGTCAGAAAGCAAAGCAGCATACAGATAATGGAATGGAAAATGGTTTAAATGATGGAAACTCTTGATTGCCTAGAATCAGTAATCGAAGGGGAACATCCATATTAACTCGAGATGTATCCAATAGATGTTAGAACAAAAACCTTACAAAGTGATGAGGAGATTAAGAATTTTGAGGGCAATACTCAAGGAATTGCTTGTGAAGAAGAAGCAAAGAAGGAGCTTGAGGTTAAAAGTGAAACATCATTTAGCTTGAAGGTCAATACTAAATTCATGATTACTTTTGACAATAGCTCTTTACCTTTACCTAGTAGGTTGAAGGAATTAAACAGAGAAGAAAAAGGTGGAGAGACCTTTCAAGAAAGCATGAACACAGTAGAGATCAAAAGTCCAAGGATAGGGAGGACGTTGAATGGGAATGTTGATCAAGGCCCTATCCAGAATAGCGCAAATAGTAATACCTTAAGATAACAATTTTTTCAGGTGAGAAAAGTGTAGAGCTGAGTTAGTGACCTTAAACAAAGGCACTTCTTAGGAGGCAATCTTGTTGGATCAGAAAAAGAAAGCACACTATATTTGGAGAAACAGTAGATTTGAAAACTTTTAATAAATCATTTTTCCAGTGGAAGCAACAAATCTAAATCATCATGCCAACCCATACATGATATGGTATATGGATAATAAAAACATAAACAAGATGAAGAGTATTACCGACTCCTTTGCTACAGCTTTAAATCCTCATTGCGATATCCTCTCCTTCTTCTTGTATCCAAATCCTTTGCTTTTTAATCTTTTCCTTTAGCAATCTACCTTCTCCTTGTTGTTGTATCCTCAACCAATTTTATTTACCTCTTGTTCTTCAAGGATAATTAGGTTAACAAAATCCTTTGGTGGGAAAGGAGAAGAAATGTTTGGAGGAGATTTTCTTAGAAGAAGATGAACCA
>JAOSBO010224977.1:0-14600 GCA_027563915.1 Erythroxylum rotundifolium | reverse complement strand
GGCCTCGGCGACGGGGTCCAACATATACTGTAAAAATATCCTAAGTGAAAAGAAGGAAGAAGAGAGATCAAGAACATTGGTAACATGACTGTAGAAAGTTTAAACAATATCTTTTCAAGTAAAAGGAAGGCTAGAACCTAAAGAGGCTAAGATAGCATATAAAGAATACTTTGTGAAAAAAACTTGAAGAGGGTTTAGAAAAGTATAAATAATACTTGTAAAGTTACAAGAGATAGTGAAATCTCAGATAAACTCTAAGGACTAGACATAGCCCAAAGGTTAAGGGTAAACTAGTATAAATCGCGGTTTCATATTCTCTAACCCTTATCTCTCTAATTTCTTGTTGTTAGAAGAAAAACATACTATTTCCGTTGTTGCATTACTTAAATGAAAAAAGTGCATTGTTTTGTAATTGTATGAGTTTTTCAAGAAAATTAAGAAGATTCTAAAGATTGCTTTCTTAGACGATTTAACACAATTCAACCCCCCTTCTTGTATATTTTACATATTAAACATGATTTCTATATTAACAAGTGATTTACTTTAATGAACTCCTAGCATTTTGCCTAAACTCGAGTCTATCCTTCTTCACTTTCTTTAACCACTTATTGAAAATTCTTGTCAATAACTCCATATCCTCATTCTCATTGGATTCAACTTCAAAGTCATTCACAGTTTTACCAATCTCTAATTGCAATGCTAATCCTTTGTTCCTCTCTTATTTGCACCTTAACAAATTCATCTCAAAATTGGTAAGAATTCCAATTATCTTATCCAATGACAACTCAATGATATCAAGGGCTTTTTGGATTGTTGCAATTTTTGATATGAACCTTAGAGGAAACGACTTAATGTCTTCTTAAATAGTTTCAGGTTAGAGTACTTCTTTTTGAGTTGATGTGCTTGGTTTAATATGTCAAGTAGTCTCTCATAGAAGACTCTAATAGTTTCGCTTTCATCCATCCTTAACTCTTCAAATCCCACAACCAACCTTTGAAGTTTTGAACTATCATAGATTTCGATCCCTTATGTATAGTTTGCAAAGTGTTCCATGCTTCTTTTGCCAATTCATAGGTTGATATAATATCAAAATGAACTTAATCAATTATGCTGAAGATGGTGTGCAAGGCTTAAGAATTTCCAAGCACTCTCTCTTCTTTAGTCCCTATCCATTTGGATTCATCTTTAATCACTACTTCTGCCTTTTCATCAATCGTCACTGGATGTGTCTAGCCAATTACAACCGAATTATATGCTTTTGTTCCTTATGCTTGAATGAATGCCCTCATCTGTAATTTTCACGTAGGATAATTTGAACCATCTAACAAGGGTGGCCTGATGATTGATGCCCTTTTCTTACAGCCATAATTGTGAAACACAAATCTACACCCACTTGACGTACCAAGTTTTGATTCGATAACCTACTCTGATACCAATTGGAAATTCGAAAGATTGTAGTTTTACAAAAATTTTAGTTTAGTTGCAGTTGTTATAACTTTTCTGGCAAATGCGAAACAAAAAAAATCAAATATGTAATAACAAATCAACACTTGAGATTTGGTAATGCAATTTGACACACTTTGCTTTTGTCTACAGAGCTCTTAACCAGCTTAATTACTTTCAACAATGATACAACAATATTTTTACTCAAGGCATTATAGAGTTGACTCACCTAACCCTTGACACTATCCCTCGTTTTCACTACCTATGAAAGTAAATCAAACCCAATAGTATGACTGCCTTGTACTAACCTCAACAGAGGATTATCTTAATAGCATTTCATAATAAAGAAAGAAAATAAAATAACTCAATTGATTGAAATAACAATGAATATAAACAAGGGCACTTGGGAAAGAAAACAACTTCCCTAACAATATAGCTTTGTCAATGAAAGAATGAGAAGTTACCCACCAAAAGAATCTGTTGTGAAACTTCAACATTGTCACTAAAACACCCCACACACAATAGCCAAAAAAATTAACAAACAAACATTTAATCACTGAAATGTTACAAACATCAAAGCTTCAAAATGCACAACGACTGTTGAAAATTTTCGCCAAGAACCACTACTATCGATAACCAACAAAAATCACATGATTAATATCCAATCAGCCCAAAAAAGACCATATCATTGACTATATGTAATAGTTGCAGAAGAATCATAAAAACTTGTGAAGTTTTCGAATATAATAACTCACAACCAATAATGCCAAAATTACCACTTCATGGATAATAAAAACAGTTAACAAAAGAGCACACAAACACTAGAAAAACTAATTGGTAAAACTCCCAATCAAAAGCCAAGACATCCCTTAATATTAATTCAAAAGCAACAGAGAACATAGCTGCCAAAATCACACACCATCAACAATTTTGCAGCCTATCAAAATAATACAAAAACCAGAAAATAAATCATCCATAAAACTCCCGAAGATCACCCTCAATTGTTGATCATGAATATAAGAATACCCAGCAATCAGCCAACTAACTCATGTAAGCACAAAAGAAGAAATACCACAGTTGATTCCATATACCATCAGCTAAATCACATTCAATCCAAATTAAAAAAATAGCTATTATTTCTTCCAATAAGTAATGACAATTACCAATAAACGCAGTTACTAAGAATTTGAGCAAGTCACTTGATTCAACCAACAAGAGTTTGCAATATATAGAATCATGGCTTAACACAATTAACTAGTAAAGTTCATCGAAAATCACCCTAGGAATCTCAGCTACCAAGTCATCCAAAAATGACACCATTAAGCCCATATCATATATGAATCCCAGCCATAGTTTAGCAACCACAATCAAGTTAAATTTCCAAAAGATAATCATTATCACATCCCATCTTAATTATGATTTGAAACTTATCAAACTTGTCTTGGAAGAGTCTCACTTAAACTTGACCAAGTCCAATTATCAAATAATATCCAAAATTAAATAATAAGATATACTATAACATATATCTTAACAATCTTCCCCTTTTTGGCATTATTTGTCACATATGTGAAACTCCCCCTAAAGGTGATAATTGGACATATAACATCGAACAAAAGAACTCCCCCTTAATTATTCAATAAGATTCAAACATAGGTAATTATCCAAAGAAACCAAAAGGCAACATAATTTTCACCCCCTTGGGACAAAAGATGTCAAAAAGAAAGACTAATAGTTAAATCTCCCCCTTAATTGAATAATGTTATACCTAAAATGTTCTAAAAAGACCTAAGCTATCCTACTCGCAAGTATACGAGATAGTTGTAGTTGATAACCCAAGGTCGTCTCTAACAAAGGTGAAATTGGTTAACTTAAATTAAGTTTGAATTAAAAATAAAAATAAAAACAATGCATTCCTAAACATTCTATCCCAATTGTTGAGTGAAAGCTTTTAAGGAAAATTAGGAGATTAAATTTAAAAGTGGAGGGAATCAATTGGGAGCAAAGAAAAATAAATTAATCGAAGTGGGAAAACTCTTGAGAATTAATTTCACTACTTTAATCTCCTATGCATGATTAAGGGAAAACGATTGGATTGTTGTGTTACTAAAAATAATAGTTAGGTTTTAAATCGATTATAATAATGAATTAGTCTAACTTTTGCATTCAATAACTTATTATCCGAATTAATTATGAAAACCTGACTACCAATTATCACTTAAGTTAATATATTTCTAGTTCTTAACCTAAGTGTCCCTAGTTTTTTGATTCGTATTCAACTTCATCTTTCCAATCTTCATTTAACACTAAAATGATGCAAAGTTTGGCCATTCTATTACATCCATTCAATTTAGAAACCATAGCAATAAATAAGACAACATATTCATAGCCCGATCATGCATATTTAACTAAATATCTATATTAATTCTCAAGAAAAGAGATCAGCCCATCATATCATACACATGGTTCATCACACTCAAATACTTCAATCCCATATTACTATCAATAGAAGTTTGAAAATAACAACCCAGTAACTACTTAAATGAATTATGACAAGATAACAAGCAACCGTCGTTAAGCTAACAAAAGTATGAATCAGTTAATACTAACAAAATAGTAAACTCAAAGGAATAAGCAACAAATGAGGAATGAGATAAGCAAACAGAGGGTCAGATAATGAGACATTAGAGGTCTTCTGCACTCTTAACTTTCAGCTTTGAATCTTACCTTTTAGGCAAGTTGTTCTCCTTCAACCAAACGTTTGCTCAAGATAAACTCCAGCTCTTGCTTTCGGCCTCTCTTCCCATCTCCCACTTCTCTGTTGTTGCTCTCTTCTTCTCCTTCTCAGACCATCTCTATTTCTTGTCTATGTTTATCTTCTTTTTCTCTATCTCTATGCGTCTCCCAAGCATGTGCCTTTGTGTGAGTGAACGAATGAAAAACAGTGAATGAAAGATTATTTTTCTCTTTAGCTACCACCTCTTGCCCTTTATAGGCTATTCCTAGGTTTAGGATTGCGTTCCTTAATGTCGTGAGCTGCCACGTATTAAAGTCAAAATTAATCTTAAAACTTCTCACGAACGTGTATGTGGAGTCATAGGTGTGACTCCCTTGTCACACCTATGCATGAGGAGTCACGAGTGTGACTCCTTTGTCAAACTCGTGCATTAACCATGTATGATGGTGACATAAAATCACCAACTTGCACGGTGGTGACTTGGCATTTAATGTATATGTAAAAATTACGTGACTTTGGTGTTTTAATGCAAAATTCACAAAATAACCCAATTAATATTGATGTAATATTCACTCAATTAATATTACATTTGGATCAAAACATAAAAAATTGTATCCAAAATCAAGATATGAAGGAAATTAAAAGCAATAGAAATTAGACAAAACAATTACCCCTTTCTTAAACTATGATTGTCCTCAAGTATAATAAAGAGCACTAGATTATAAAAGAACAAACAATGAAAACAACAATTTTTCCAAATAATAGTCAAAGATAACAATGATCAATTCAACAATAACAACCTAAGAACTTGAAACTCATAATCCTCTATGAACAACTAATTCTTCATATGCTTAGTGAAAATCAACAAGAACTTCAATTCAAAAAAACATCGTCAAGTGCGATACACACTCACTCCATTCTCCATCCTCTCAAGCATTCAAAGGAAGAAAATATTCACTCATCATTCATTTCATGTAAAGTATCTACCATAAGGTTGCTTACTAATCCAATCTTTACCACTTATATAAAATAAAAACATTAATCTAAAGGTCTTTATTTCGGTTGTAATGAAGCTAGGCTAAGGGTAGGAAAAAAAGGAAAATTGTAGTTTAAAACTATAGAGCTAATTTAGCATTCAAAGTAATTCAAAAAAATGACAAATAAAACACTCAATTCTTTCCACTTATGTAATAAAGTTAGCACTCCCCATTTTTACGTCTCTCCTTTGTTGAAGGTAAAACCTATCTATTTGTTTTAAGCTAAAAAAAACCGCAAGTGAACGGATCGTGACTTGTAGTTAAAAAGAACATATATCGATCCCACAGGGATTGATGCCTAGACACTGCTTAATCTAGACACAACTTTGTTTAAGAAACGAAATTGCTTAATGAAAATAATATGGAAAATTAAATTAAAATTAAAATTAAAAGACTAATGTAAACAATTGATAATACCGAAATTACAAAAAATTTGAGTTCAAAAATCGAAATACTAATGATTACTTTGTCCCTATTTTGTCTCCCTCCTATTTTATCGATTGGATTATGTCTCATCCTAGATTTCCGAATGTATTAATTACCCTCTCTCAAGGTGTAACTATTTGTCCCTAATCGAATTAATGGGAATCAATTAGACAATCTCTCAACTTACCCAACGACTTTACCGATTCAACTAGTTATTAAACTATCATATGGATGATCAATTAACTAGTTGAGATCTCTCTTCTAATTATTCAATTAACAGGATGATTTCTAGTCTACAGGTCACCAACCCTCATGTACAATCCTACATGAATTTCATCTCACTCACTCTCTCGATTTGTTGTAAGATGACAATTAAAGTCAACAATCAACAAAGACAATTGCATTCAATTTAATAAAATAAGAGTTTTACAAAATAGTTCAAAAGCAATCCCTAAAATAAAATCAGCCTAACATGGTCTCCCTAACATCATCAACAATCAAATAAACCATTTTTACAAAGAAAGGAAGAGGTTAAAATGACAGAAAATTGAATAGAAACACTCCTCTTCTTTGCCAAAATATGGAATTTTGGTGTTGATGTGTTATTTTGCCTAATCTTGATAATGATCCTTGCCTTCAATCCTTGCTCGATGCTCCAAACATATGTTCTCCACTCAAGGATGGTGTTTCTACAGGTAGGTGTCGTCTCATGCTCTAAAGATGGAGGCTTAATTATGCTTA
Organism: Erythroxylum rotundifolium; assembly: GCA_027563915.1. Classification (NCBI taxonomy): domain Eukaryota; kingdom Viridiplantae; phylum Streptophyta; class Magnoliopsida; order Malpighiales; family Erythroxylaceae; genus Erythroxylum; species Erythroxylum rotundifolium. The sequence goes on along the minus strand of JAOSBO010224977.1, from coordinate 8,219 downwards.
AGTAGTCCAAAAATCCTAAGTTTAATGAAGCCCTGCATTAAGCCTTGGATTATAATTCCCACATTTGTGGGAATTTGCATGATTGCCACGTCTGTGGGAATTGAGTGTGGAAATTGGTCACAGACACTCGTTTTTTCTTCTGTAGTTCCTACGTCTATGGGAATTTGCATGATTACCATGAATGTGGGAAATGAGCACAGAATCCCTCTTCTTATCTTCTCTTCTTTGATCCTTTGTTTAACCTTTAAGTTGCTCCCTCTTCTTTCCTACACAAAAATAGTCAATTATTACCCTCAATTAGCATCAAACACACAAGAAAAACAATGGAAATAAAACTTAATGAAAACATACAAAATGAATCCTAAACTAGAACAATAAACAATAATTATGCTAGAAAATACATGCCAAATTCTTATAAAAACATAACCTAATGCACACCTATCAACATCCCCACACTTGAATCTTTGCTTGTCCTCAAACAAAATAAATACAACCAATCAATTCTACCACTTCATTTTCATAAAGATCAAAGCACACAATCCTTCAAATTTAAGCCAACTCAAATATTAAGTTAATGAATATATCATGACTACTTTTTCATTGGTGCATATAAGCAAACTCACTATTGATACAATCACTCAAAGATAAGTAAAGATGCAAAATGAATTTTCCTCATGATTTTCACTCATTTCTCTCAAGTGTTTAAGGGTTAGTGTTTTGCTCAAACATCATATAGGAAACTACACTACTATAGGCTTGCTGATACATCGATTCTCCTCTACAATGATTGCATGCTTGAATAGATCAAAAGGACTTATTTAGGGTTGTAATGTGGTAAAGGTCAAAATGGGTCAAAAGAAAGGGAAAGAGGGTTAAGCATAAACATTAGTAAAGTAAAAGGCGGATCAAATTAGGATAATCAAAACATACTCCGAGTTGTACCAATATAACCAATATTTTGCACTTATTGATGCTACTCACTTATTCTTCAGTTTTCTTTTCTTTTCATTTTTTCATTTTTCATTCTTTTTCATACATAGAAGAACTATGAACCAAAACTAGCACTCTGTACAATGTAATCCCTAAGTAGAAATATACTCAACTTATCTCGGTAAAAATTTCACTCCAACTAATGTTTTACTTACTACTCCACTAAGCTTGTGAAAATGGTAGGATAATGTGGTTTAAAATTTTAAAATTTCGGATGCTTTCATAAACAAAAGGTTAAGGCTATAAGGATAGCAAGGGATGATCAAAGGGTAAGTCATTTAAGACAAAGGTTAACACAAAAAGGGCCTAGATCATCTCTATTAAGCATGCATCCAATAGACTCAAACTTATTCAAAGCAAGTTCTAAAGGTAGTACCCTATGGAAGTAACACTCAACAAAGAAATGAAATGACTATAGATTGAGTTATATGGCTCAATCCTCACTTCGGATAGAATGAAAACTCATTATGCATCTTTACACTACCTCATTGTTCAAATGTCGATTTGTGACTAAACTTATATAACTAACTATTTTTCATCACTTTAGATGGTTCACTTTCTACTCAAGTAGCCTAATCCAAGTTCAAGCATGCATTCAATGTAATTCCAGTAAACATGATAGAATCTCATGGCAATATATATTAGAGTGACTCAATTATGATTCCATTGCTAACAAAAAGCACTATTGCTGACACAAAGAACATATAATATACCTAAACATACATCCTATTCAACACAATTTTAAAAAAAATGCAAGTAAGAAATATGATGTCACCTCCCTATACTTAAAGATCACACTGTCCTCAATGTGACAAGTTAACCCCCAAATGAGTGAAAATGGCATTAAACCAAATAAAAATGAAAACAACGCAAACAAAAGAAATTGAAACAAGCAAATGATATCAAACCAAACAAAAGAAAATGAATTCAAACTAAATTTAAAGAAATTAAAACTAAACAAAAGACATACCACACAAAAATGACAAGAAACCAAATACACATTTAATGAAATGCAAGTACACACAAGAAACAACAGAATTTAAAAGCTTAAAGGTTAAAGTTTATTCGGATGGTGGTGGCGATGGTGATGGTGTGGGAGCTTCAAAGTTGTTCCTTCGACAAAAATTAAGGAACCTTCTCTTTAAACTATGTTGCTCATTGTGAACTTGTTGCATTTAAATTCCAAGTTCATCAAGTTGGGATGTCATCCATTGTTGATTTACGGCTATTTGGTTGAGATTCAGCTGATTTCTATTAACCGCTACTGGTTCCCTCAGTTCCTCTGCTGTTGCTTCCTCCTCTGGTTCAAGAGCAGCACTGGATGTAGAGGGTCAGTCTACGGTTGCACTAATGCCCCTCTTGCTCCTCACTATAGTTTGCATCTGAGGATTATGGAGTTCCATAGATTAGGCCTCCACAATCTCAGAGCATCTTAAATAGACTATGCCAAATATATCGTAGGGAGTAATATGCACATTCTCCGTATTAACATTATAAAATACACCCGAAGCAGAAGCAATATGAGTTATCCCAAAAGACATATTCTTTTTATTAATCACACTCACTATTGATCGGAAAATTCTATAAGGTGTGTTGATTTTAAGCTTTCTATCCATGCACCGTAAAAAGAAAAAAGTTTTTTAGATGAGCATTTAGTGATTTTCGTTTTATTAAACTCATTCAGGCACTTAAATTTATGTAAAAGCAAATGCTTAGCACTCCAGATTAAAAAATTCAGTGCATTACGTGAATCAAAATGTTCTTCACCGGCGAGGGTGTTCCAATAAGTGTCAACATCAAAATCTGGATGATCATCTAAAATTTTTGCATTTGATAAATTAAACAATTCACATATAAGAGAATAATAAAGTTTTAAAACATTTCCACATAACCTAAACCAAAATCCATTTTAGAATTATACCTAATGGTTGTCAAAAACTCTAAAGATAGGGTGGCAGAAATAGGTACATTGCATCTAATAAATCTATTTTACCCTATGTTTACAGCTAATTGGTTAAGTCGACATCTTCCTCGTATATTTTCTAATACTTCGAAATCCAAATACCCAGGGGTGACTATTGCTCTACTCCAAAGGTCACGGAAACACGTACCTTCTTCTTCCGAGTAAATAAAAAATGGGGCTTGATAGGTTGCCACTACGTTGGTTTTCCCTTCACCGGAAACTTGAAGGTGAAGCTTGTCAACCAATTGCTTAACCCTCATCATCGTTGGCGGAGCCATTGTGAGAAGAAAATCTGAAAAAATGGAATAGAGAGTGAAATTCGTATTTTACAAAGAGAAAATAAAATACCACTTAAATCCTTGTATTTTTGAATGATTGATGCATGAAAAAAGTGAAGGAATGTAAGCTTAATGGAAGGGAATAAAGAAAATACCAATAATCTAGATAAAGAATGAAGAGTTTTAAAGAGTGGAAGGAGAAAAAATCGTGTTCTTGAGAGAGAGGGAATGAAATTTTGAAAGTGGGTGAGAGAAAAAAGAGGGAGGGAAACTTAAGTTCCCCTCAGAATAGGATTCCCACGTGCGTGGGAATCTCCAGTATTCCCATGAATGTGGGATTTCTCTCCAGAAACCTTCTAGATACGATTCCCACATCCTTGGGAATCACCACAATTCCCACAGATATGGGTTTTCTTTCTAGAAACTTTTTGGAGAGATTTCCCACGTTTGTGGGAATCACCACAATTCCCACGGACGTGGGTTTTCTCTCCAGAAACTTTCTGGAGAGATTTCCCACATTCGTGGGAATCATGAACGTGGGAATCGGCAATCCTTAAAATCTCAAACCTTCTTTTAAGCTTATATGCATTCTCCATGATCCCAAACCTACAAACACATCAAGATAATATCATCAACAAGAAATTTGAAAAAAAAAACAAATTGAAATCCAAACAAAATCAACATAAGCATAAGTCAAATCTAATTCAAACTTGATCATAACTAAAAAATTCAAATGAACCATTAATTGAATAAAAACAAACAAAGGCTAGTTTACTCCCATAGGTTGCCTCCCATGTAGCACTTCTATTATTTTCGGTAGCTCGACTCTTCTTCTAACTCATGGCAATTCAAATGTCCGGAATGATGGAGATGTATAAACTGATCTCAGACTTTATATAAGGGCTACCGTATTCTAGGCTCCACCTTCATTATTGTTTTCTTTTTTTGCCTTCTCCTACGTGTACGTTTCCTTTTAAATGCATTCCCAGGGTACTCAATATTTTCCCATCCTCCTTGGAGTGTAGGTTCCTTGATGTCTGTCAGTGGTAGAGTAGAATGATAATTCCTTGTTGACACCTTGAATGTTAACTGCTCCTGTCCTACTCTTAATAGTAACTCAACCCCATCAACATCAATAATCGCATGAGCCGTAGCCAAAAACACTCGCCCAAGAACCATCTGGGTTTTCTTGTCTTCACTAATATCCAATATGTAAAAATCCGTGGGGAAAGCAAATTTATCAATGTGTAGCTGAACATTCTTGATGATCCACTTTGGTAAATGCACGGTTCTATCGGTCATTTTCACTAATGTCTTAGTGGACTCTGGCTCCTCCATACCTAACTTCTAACTGAATGAGTACAACATCATATTGATACCTGCTCCTAAATCTGCAAATGCTTGATCTGTCTTAACTCCATTATACTACACAGAATGAAGAAGTCTCCTGGATCTTCTTTCTTTTATGTTATATGTGGACTTTCTTTATATATGTTCTTGCCAATCTCTTCCTTTGGCAATCCCTTTAACATGAGCTTTCTCTGGAGTTGATTCGTTATGTCTGTCATCTTGCTTAACTCCCCTTCCTTATTATTTCGAGCTACTCCACTTGAAGATGGCTTCCACTGAGCAAAAATTTGGTGTAGAACTTACAACACTGTTTGTTCTTCTTGCTTGTTTCTCGTAGTTCTCCAAGAAATTTGCAATGTGGGCATTCGGATCCTCATTGGTTAGCCCATAAAATTGCACACTATTTTACATAATATTATGTAGTGTCAGCTTTATCTTAAAATTATTCGCTTGAACTACCGATCTCGCGACTCCTTGAGGACTAAACTGGCCGCATGAAATCCATCAACGTTTGCTTTAGTCCTCCTTGCTCTCCTTCTTTAGTCATATCTTGATTCAAAAAATTTAGACGCTTCGCCCTTCTTATTTCTCTTTCGTGTTTTTTAATGTCGGGAAATTCATCTTCAAAAGCTTCTTTTGTCTTTAGTCTGCTCCTTATGTTCATACACCTGCAAATACACAAGGAAAATTATCAAAACTCTTAAATCAAAGTAATCTAAATTAAACACGATGCTCAACAATAAATCCCCAGCAATGGTGCCAAAAACTTGTTGAAGGTAAAACCTATTTACTTGTTTTACACTAAAAAAACCACAAGTGAACGGGTCGTGACTTGTAGTTAGAAAGTGTGGATATCAATCCCACAGGGATTGATGCCTAGACACCGCTTAATTTAGACATAGTTTTGTTTAAGAAACAAAATTGTTTAATGAAAATGATCTGAAAATTAAATTAAAATTAAAATTAAAAGACTAATGCAAACAATGGACAATACCAAAATTGCAAAAATTTTGAATTTAAGAATCGAAATACTAGAGATTACTTTTTTCCTATTTTCCTTCCTCCTATTTTATCGATTGGATTATGTCTCACCCTATATTTTTGAATGTATTAATTACCCTCTCTCAAGGCATATTTATTTGTCCCTAATTAAATTAACAGGAATCGATTGGATGATCTCTCAATCTACCTAATGACTCTACCGATTCAACTAGTTATTGAACTATCCTATGGGTGATCAATTGACTAGTTGAGATCTCTCTTCTAACTATTCAATTAACATGATGATTGCTAGTTTATAGGTCATCAACTCTCGTTTTACAACCTATATGAATTTCATCTCCCTCACTCTTTCTATTTTTTGCAAGATGACAATTAAAATCAACAATCAACAAAGACAATTGCATTCAATTCAATAAAATAGGAGTTTTACAAAATAGTTCAAAAGCAATTCTAAAAATAAAATCAGCCTAACATAGTCTCCATAACATCATCAACAATCAAATAAACCATTTTTACAAAGAAAGGAAGGGGTTAAAATGATAGAAAATTGAATAGAAAGATTAATGTGTTATTTTGCTGAATCTTTATGATGATCTTTGTCTTCAATCCTTCCTCGATGCTCCTAACACATGTTCTTCACTCTTAACCTGAGTTGAACAACAATGAGAGTGAACCATGAGCATCTTCATCCTCCTTCTGCCAACTCCCTTCTCCAAGCTTAACCCTTGCTCCTCCCTCCACCCCCCTCTGCGCTTAACCTCATTTCCTCCCCTCTCACTCTCACTTCCCTTCCTCTACTTCACCAACTCAGTTTCAGTAGCAGTACCCCCTGCTGGCTTTCCCCCCTCTATCGGGGTATTTTGGCCATTTTGCTGGTCTCATTTCTCTCATTAGCACCTGCCCTTCAAACCCTCTTTCTGACATTGCCCAGCCTTTCTTTCTTCTTACCTATCACCATGCCTGCCCCCTACTTAGCCCTAACTCAAACACTGAATTTCCTCCTTTTCCCTCCCATCACTTGTCTGCCCCTAAGCCATCTGAACCTGGTTCATCCTCACCCTCTCCTTTGGACTCCAAGAGGAGTTGGAAGCAAGTCATAGCAGAGGAGGGAGATGCTTCCCTCCACTTCTCCCCTCCGAAAGAAGACCAAGGCCGACTGCTAGTTGCGCCAGATGTGGAAGTTCTCCAAGAAGGTGCCAGATCATGGGAATCATCTCTTGTGGGCTTCTTCTTGGAGAGAAGACCCCCATTCCCAATCCTGCAGAAATGGGCTACTCAAAATTGGAAGAATAAAGGTCTACAGGAAGTGCTGTTAGTAGATCAAAATTTAGCCCTCTTTACCTTCTCTACTAAAACTCAGGCTGGTAAAGTTCTTGAAGAAGGCCCTTGGCATGTAATGAACCTCCTGCTGTTTCTTCAATGCTGGCAACCTGGATTCCAACCTGAAATAGGAAAGGTAAGGGTTATGCCCCTGTGGGTTAATCTACATAATGTCCCTTTGGAATATTGGACTACTAAAGGTCTTAGTATGCTAGCAAGCTATCTCGGGCAACCACTTTGCATGGATGAGTACACTGCCAAAAGGAAAAGATTGGGCTATGCTAGACTATGTGTCACAATGGATATTTCTAAGGAGTTGCCTGATCACATCCCCATCATGCGACTAGGTTATAATGGAACCTTATATGAAGATACTGTCACAGTGGAATATCACTGGAAGCCCTCCTTGAAGCTACAGGGGAAAAGATGGGTTTCCCACAGGGAAAAGGTTCAAAGAGGGGAGTTATAAAGAATTAATGGGGCTAGAACTAAGTGAAAATGAGGCCTCTGTTGTTCAAGGAAGCTGTGGTAATGAGTCACATGATGGGATAGCTACGACTGGAAAAAAAGTAGCTGGAACTTGATGGGAAAGAGTAGTTGGAATCTTCCCAACCTGAAGTAGATCCTACTGCCATTGAAACAGAGCAACAATCCAACCTTGATATAGGCACTAAACCTGAGGCTTCTAAGCAAGGCAAGATAGAAGTTATGGTGGGAGATGCAGCAGGGGCATTAGAGATTACCTCCTCCTCTTCATCTACAGCAGAGGAGAAAGATTATGCAGAACAAAGTACCAGTGTCAAAAGGAAGAAGGGTGCTAGGGGCAAACAAAGCTCCAAACCCATCTCATCATAATAGTTGTTTGGAATGTCAGGGGCCTCAATTGCCCTAAAAAACTCTTAGCCTTAAAGGAATTTCTGGCTAAGGAAAAAATATCAATTTTTGCTATTTTGGAGACTAAAATCAAAGAGCAGAATCTCAACAAGCTTAAAAAACTCGAGAATAAATGGCAGTTTCTCACTAACCATCAATCACATGTTTTGGGCAAAATCATTGTTGGGTTTGATCCCCGACTGGTTGACATTCAAGTTTTGGAAATAGATGCACATGCACATGCAATGGCATTTTACAGAGCATAACTCCTTTGTCACTGCATCAGTGGTGTATGGGCTAAATCATGCATTTCAAAGAAAGGGGTTGTGGGAGAGCCTACAGCGGTACCAAAGACAGGTGGTAGGTCTGATCGCGGCTTATCGTACAATCCTAAGATTGATCCTTGGAAACCGGTCAAAATCAATTTATACCAAGAATTGCAA
>JAOSBO010224976.1:17795-35000 GCA_027563915.1 Erythroxylum rotundifolium | reverse complement strand
TTCATATATTACTTAATTTAATTGTAATTAATGTACTTTTTATCTTCAAAAGCCATATGTCACGACCTTATTTGGTTCAATAGTGGATTATATTATATTAAAAATAAAATAAATGCTTACTTTCATAATACATTTCTCAAGTAGTACTTCTTATAGCAACATCTTATCGAGTTTTATATCTCTGGTGCTTCTATAAATTACCGTAGTCCAACCTCTCCATTCTAAAATAAAACTTCATCTTTTGTAATGTCTCAATTGGTTGTCACTATGTGTCATCCTTTGTAGTCATGAATCTCAATTCTTAATACATTTATTTTCCTATTTCTAAATGCAAACTTTATCGAAAAACCTTACAAGATCCATCTTTATTTTTTTACTAACCTTAAGATTTTTTATCTGTATTACGAGCATCTATACTAAAACTACAACTACACTTTGGGACATTTTTTTCCCTACTATGGATCCATAAATCAAATTGTCCTCAATTTTGTGGCGCCATTGATGGTACAACCTAATATTTTATGGATGATTATGACAAGGTAAGCTTTAAAGGAATTCATTGAAAGATATTATATAATTCAAAGGTAAGCTCTTATAGTGTCCTAACTTAACCCATTGTTATCTATAACGATAAAATTAACGATAAGCTACATTTGTATCAAATTAAAGCCTTAGATATTTTATTGATATTATTAGTAATTTTCTAGTATCGCCATATTGAGTAAAAATTTTAAATAAAATTTGACCTAAATTTATTAATATCATTAATTCATTCTAAATAAATATGTTTATAAATTCAAGATGTCACACACACACATACACACACACACACACTATATATATATATATATATATATATATGCTGGGAAAAGATTTTAAATTGGATACAAGATATCTACATAAATATTTCTACTACTTGCATAATAAAGAAAAAAAAGTGTGGTTTTCTCATAACTTCCTAAAAAAGAAAACAAATTCAAGAAAACTACTATAATTTTGTCCAAAATTATAAATTCACATTATTACTGGTCAACTAATATATGTTGATTATGCCCTAGAAACTTTGAAACCCAAATATTACTTGTCGAAATCACTACATTGGTCGACCGCACTTCCAAAAAAAATTCAAAATAAATATTTTCTCAGCATATATATATGCTGAGAAAATATTTTAAGTTGGATAAAAAGATATCTATGTAAATATTTCTACTCCTTACATAATAAAGAAAAAAGGGTATGGCTTTCTAATAACTTCCTAAAAAAAGAAAACAAATTCAAGAAAACTGCTATAGTTTTGTCCAAAATTATAAATTCACATTATTACTAGTCAACTAATATATGTTGATTATGCCCTAGAAACTTTGAAACCCAAATATTACTTGTCCAAATCACTACATTAGTCGACTGCACTTCCAAAAAAAATTCAAAATATATATTATGTAGATATCTTTTTACACATATGCTGATAAAATATTTTAAATTGGAATATATATATATATATATATTGAAAAAATATTTTAAATTGGGTGAAAAGATATCTACATAAATATTTCTACTGCTTGCATAATAAAGAAAAAAGGGTATGGTTTTCTAATAACTTCCTAAAAAAAGAAAACAAATTAAAGCCTTAGATATTTTATTGATATTATTAGTAATTTTCTAGTATTGCCATATTGAGTAAAAAAGTTTAAATAAAATTTTGCCTAAATTTATTAATATCATTTATTCATTCTAAATAAAAATATTTATAAATTTAATATGTCACATGCACACACATATATATATGCTAAGAAAATATTTTAAATTGGATAAAAGATATATATATGCTAAATAAATGATATCTACATAAATATTTCTACTACTTGCATAATAAAGAAAAAAAGTATGGTTTTCTAATAAATTCCTTAAAAAAAAGAAAAAATTCAAGAAAACTACTATAATTTTGTTCACTTCCTTAAAAAAAGAAAAAATTCAAGAAAACTACTATAATTTTGTCCAAAATTATAAAATTCACATTATTTTATTAATTTGAAATATATGCTTAAGAAAGTAAAATAAAATATTTTTGAAAATTATTTGCAATAATAAAAACCAACGAAGTGACATGGATATATCTTAGACATTGTTATGGATTAAATTAGTTATAATGTAGCATCTTTTATATGACTTATACAATATTTTGCTATGTTTAGGTCATGATCTTATAGGTGTTTATTTGGAAGAAAAATCCCAAATTTGATGCAACTTTCTCTATAATTGCCTATTTGAGAAGATATTGGAGTCATTAAAACTTAACAAGATTTTAAAAAAATCAACGTTTTTAGAAGTTAAATAAATGAATTAATAGAGACAGATAAAATTACAAAAAGACCCCAAGGAAACATGATTCTCTATTATAATTCCAACTAGTTTATACTCACTAACCCTATATAGGTTTCTAGCTAATGACTAATATGTTTACTGTTTAAGTATAGGGAGTGGCATTTGCTCAATTTGCCATGTTGTAACTATAATTACATTACATTCTTTAGCTTCCTTATTAAGAATATGTTGCTCTCTAATACTAGCTATGGCTTCACTACTTCCTTGGAGTTTTCCTTCGGCTTTATGCATATTAAGTTCCTCTCTTTCTAGAGCTCTTTAATATAGGTTCCAAGGACGGTTAAGTACACCACTACATTACTTTTGTGAATTTTTAATCCCTTTATAGCCACTGAGTAATATAGGGGAAAGCATTAGAGGTTGTCTACCATTAACATAGTCCTTTGATTTTGTTCCACATTTCACTTGAGAAACTACATTTATAGAATAAATGTAGTAATGATTCCTGCTTTTCCTTGGAAATTATGCAAATACTATCCAATTTAAGATAATACAATTTGTCAATTGTGCTCATTTTATTCCTTATAGCCAACCATAATAAAATTGAAGTTTTAGGCACAAGGTTCTTATTGTGCCAGCTCACCTTTAGATGCCTTGCAGCTGTCCAATCTTGATATGATTTTTCTATAAACTACCCATTAGCCTAGTTATTCCATCTATAGTAGTCTTGCAACTCTAAGTTAGGACTATATTGAGCAATCAAATGCTCGAGCTCCTTTGGGAAACTATTATATTATCTCTCCTTTACCAATATATATACCTTAACCTCTTCAAACATGTTTCCCATAATTGGAAAAGCTCTTTGGTTTCTTACTAATAGGCCATTTATTCCCTAATTATCATAGTATAATGAATCCATGTTTCCATTCTTGATCTTGCAACTAACGTTTAGCTCAAAGGTATTCCTTAGCTTTAAAAGCTAGTATAAGAACCAAACATAAGAGGTTCTAATAGGTAGACCCTAAATGGTCATTCCTTTTAAAATGTATCTATGCATCCATTTCATAAAAAAGGAATCTTTATCCATTTAAAACTCTCTAAACCCTCTTTCCCATTAAGATCCTATTGTTGGTTCTTATTAGAGTGATTCTCAATCCTTCTTCATCCAAAGGCTTACAAACTTCAGATCATTTTACTTTTGTATTATACCTACTCTCATTGAGCTTACCTGATAAGAATTTCCTGTTACTCCCCAGTATTTTTAATTAAAATTTTAGATAGGAACATATGAGTAGTCTATAAATTTGTAAGGAGTTTGATATATCTTTAATATGCTAAAGTTTACCTCCAACAGATAGGTTTTTATTTTTCCAAAAACTATTTCTCTTTTGAATCTTCTCTACTATATGTAATCATTCTTTGAACTATAATCTTTTTATTAACAAAGAGTTTGTTTAACATTCATTATAGTTAATGCAAATATTCTATAAAAAATATGGTTTGCATTGGTTACAAGAACGATATGGCTTTTTTTTGTAATGGATAACCAAACCTAAGATCTCTTTAAACTATTTTAGAGTTAACATCAAGATCTCAACTAACATGATATATGCCTTAGAGAACAAAATCAAATCATCATAACAGCATAAGTTGGATAAGCCTAGTGTTTTACATTTTCCGTGGAGATTGAAATCAGATTCTCTCGACATGTTATGCTTTAGTAATCCAGTCAATGCTTCCATAAAAAGTATGAATAAGTATGGGAAAAAGGAATCTCCCTATCTGAGTCCTCCAGTTAGGATACCATTTATAAACATAATGAATGATGTAGTAGTAATGCAAGATTTGATTTAGTCTCTAAAAATACTAGGGATTAAAATTTAAACTGATGAAGTATAAATCCCAGTTTATGCAGTTAAATTCCTTGTTAAAATTGAGTATAATTGTACTATTTTTTGGGAAATTTTTCCATAATTAACCCTTAATTTTTCTTAAGTAAAAAGCAAATTGTTACCAATTTGCCTTCCTTTTATAAATGCACCCTAATTTTCACTTATTAATGAATTGAGCACTACTCTTATCCCATTAGCTAAATTCTTTAAGACAACTTTATATTAGTCTAAAGTCTCCAAAAGACGTTAAGTATGGATCAATAATTAAATAACTCTTGAACAACTTCAGTTACCAAATTCCTCACTTGTGGCCCTGGTTTTTGAAAAAAGAAACCATTCAAACCATTTGGACTAAGAACTTTTTGGTCATTCAATTGAAAAACAAAACTCTCCACTTATCATCAACTAGTTTTGTTGGTAGTTTAGAGTCTTTAAAACTAATTTGGAAGTTGATGAAAAAACTAAGAGTTTGAACTATGGAGGTACTAGTTAAGATAGTACCAAATGACTCTCGAAAAGAATTTAATAGTTTCCTCCATTAAATCCTTTTTGTTGGATATAAATCTCCCTTCTTAAGAAATAAATGAATAGATTATGTTAGTATTTCTTTTGATATTATAGATTTGAAAATTTATTTAGTGCATATTTACCCATATCTTAGTTAATTATTCTTGAATCTTTGTTTCAAAAGAAAGAAGTGATCATTAATAAGTTTCAAAAAACTACTTAGAGCTAACTTTTCCTCTTTTAGGAGATCTTTGCTACCAAGATTGTTTGACAGGCACTACTAAATAACAAGAAGCTTGTCCTTAGTAAAGGCTATAACTTGTTTTATAATCATAGCTCTCTTTTCATTGAGCCTTTTATGCTCTTGCTTTATACATTTAAGTTTTTGTACACACAAATTCCATGTTACCTTGAATTCTAGTTTCCACCCCTTTTTAAACTGCTTCCTGAAAATCTTCATTAAGAGTAAGAAAGTGACTAAATATAAAGCAAATCTTGTATTGACCAACTTGAAAATCTCATGAATTAGAGTGAGGCTATAACCAGAGAAGAGGGACTCTATAAACCAAGCTTTGTTTTAGGGGAAGTTAACGAGTTGTTGAAGATTAATTATAGCTCTATCTTATTTTTTTCCTGAGATGCTAGCTTGATTCAAGATTTTTTTTCTCCAAGTAAAGACACTACCTTCATATCTCAAGCTAGTAACTTCCAATTTTCTACACAATCCATGAGATCTTTTTAGTAGTTTTGGAGTCCCCACTTATAATCCAAGACCCTATACAGTTCTTTTGGAATCTTTCTAAACAACTTTACAAAAGTCATCAGAGATTGATTCAAACTTAAAGATGTTAAAAATTGGATAAATTAGTGAAAAAGGCTAGATAGGCACTAGACAACTAGGAGATAGGTGTTTATCTCTTGCAAAGTTTATGAGATAAAGAAACCTAATTGATAACAATTACAAAATGGTGTTAGGCGCTAGTAACATACTAAATTTATATAACTAAAGTTCCAAAATAAACTTATTCAAGGTGGAAGTTATTCTATTGTTAATTCTTATTCATGCAATCTAAGGAAATACATAATTAAAAACGCCTAAGGACTCTAACGTAAACCCTGGTTATGAGTGCTATTATTATGGTTAACTTAAAGGGATTTTTAGGAGGTGTGTGACAGCCAATTTAAGTTTTGGTGATTGTTTTTGAGTTTCTTAAAATATGAGAAGGCTTTTAAACAAGAATTGCAAGAAGATCAACATTAATTTGGACACATCTAAGATATCTTATTTTATATTTCCTTCTTTACTTTATTTGATATTAATATTGATTTGTTTTAATGTTGTTCTCATGATGTTTAGTAGCTAAATTCCTAGTTAGGATTATAGATATAGTTTATGTTGAATCTTTCAGTTATTAATGTATGAATTCTTATTAATTGGTTAAAATGTATTCTCTTTAATCTTAATTATTGAGTTTGTGACTAAACATTATAGATTCAAGCTTAGGAATTGTATGATGGATTGAAAGGTGAAATATAATATATGCACTAGGAGAATAAACGTTATAGGTTTAGAGAAAGAGATTTTTTCAACTATAGTGATAATTAAATAGATTAATTATACTTCACGAGTTGAATAATATTAATTGTGAATATAAGAGATGGTAATTACTTGTGTGCTTAAAGAAGGATATAGATAAATTAGTTGTTATTTCATCCTTAATAATCAATCTTACATGATAATTAGAATTACATATAATTGAACCTAAAAAAAACCATCATTTATCTTATTGATTTCTCTTTACTTAAATATCATGTTTTCATTGGTTTAGAAAGTAATCACTTCTTACTAAATCTTATTTTATTTAGTTTTTATATTTAACTAGTATTAATAAACTTAGTAATACAATCCTTGTGGGATTGATACCTAGAATATTCTAGTTTTATAACATGTTTCAATTGATTTTATACACTTGTAAAAAAAATTTGATCAATTTTTGGCCTAGTTATCGAAGAATATTCACTTATTATATTGTTAATTCTAACTTTTCTATTGTTTTATTTTCTTTCATTTCTTTGGGTAGTTGACACAAGATAGGAGATCCATGATTGCAAACTTGGATGATTTACTCCCTAAAAACCTTAAAATCAAGTGAACCTAAAGATATACAAAGTAAGAAGGAGAGAAAGGATGGTTGCAAATTAGGATAACATATTTTTTTAGTTTAGAGCATTAATAACTACCTTGAATAAGTATGAGAGACATTCGATTTTCAATTATCAATGTAAATTCCTTATCCTTTAGATTAAGTTAGAGGATAAAAATAATAAGTTAAAGTAGGTCCATCTCCCCTTGTTATTGATGTTTAATGATTATTTAGAATATTAGGCAATAATTGTATTCAGTATCAAGCAATTCTATTAAATGGCCTTATAGAAGAAGAGCTTCAAATGAGGTACTTTCTTGACCATATGAGAGATCAAGTAAGGATGTGGTGGAAATTGTTGAGTTGGATTTTTTCAAGGAGCATGACTAAGTGTATGACACCTTTATGTTACAATTCTTTCCTCTATATAAAACTACTAAGCTGGGGATGCAAATTTAAATCTTTGCATGGAAATAAGGGGAATCATTCCATAAAGCTTAGAATGATATAAAGCCTTCCATAGCTAATTCCTACACCATCAATATTCATTACAACTGATTATGTAATTCTTTTACGAAGGCCTCACATTAATATGCCAAACTTTGGTTGATACTATGGTGAGAGGATATTTACAAAAATAAATAAGGAAGTAAAGTAGATCATTGAGACCTAGGCTAAAAATTTGTTAATTAAGGTGGTAAGGGGGAAAATCAAAAGCTTCTGTTTATGTGGTTTAAGCATCTTTAAACTTGGTATCATAAGTAATTGCCCTTTTGTACCAAATAAAGATGTCACCAACTAAAAAATAGGTAATAGAGAGTTATGATATTAGTATGGTATGTATGGACATCTTTTACATACATGTTTGAATATAGAGCTAACCCTAAATCACTATAAAGAGCTTAATTACATAACTACCTATAAAGGAACGCAAGCTATTAAGAGTGACCCCTTCCTCATTAATTACAATCTAAGATAAAAGAATAACCATTTTTTTAAAAATGGAATAGAGGTAGACCTATAGGACCGCTTAGATTCTAATAATGATCTTAGTTTTAAGAACCACTACCATATAAACAAATGATGGAAAAGATTCTTAAATAATATGTTCTAAAAAAGATAACTTTGGAAATTTGAATCTTAAGTGGGCATACTGTTGTGCCCAAATAAGTTCTAAAATACCTAGGTTATCCTACTCGCAAGTATACGAGGCAGTTGTAATAATTACCTAGGGTCATATCCCACAGAAGTGAAATTGGCTCACTTAAATTAACCTTGAACAAAAAAATAAAAACAGATGCAATCCTAAACTCTTTATCCTAATTTGTTAAGTGAAGGCTTTAAAGAAAATCACCAAATTAAACCAAAAAGTAAACATAATTTATTTGGAGCAAAAACAATAGATTAATGGAAGTGGAAAACTCTTAAGAATTAATTTCACTAATTTAATCTCCTATGTATGATTAAGGGGAAATGATTGAGTTGTCATCTTACTAAAATTAGCAATTGGGTTTTAAGATCAACTCGAATAATAATCTAAGTCTAACATTCATAGTCAACGAGTTATCATCTGAATTAATTATGGAAACTTGAATATTAATTACCACTTAAGTTAATATATTTATAATTCTTAACTTAAGCATCTATAGTTTCTCATTCCATATTAGACTTCTTTTCTCGATCCTTCTTTAATACCAAAATGGGGCAAAGTTTGATCATGTTATTACACCTCAGCTTAGAAACTATACCAAAACAACACAGTCCCTCACTCATACATATTTAACTAAAATAACTAAATTAACCCTCAAGAAAAAGATATCAAACCATCATGGAAATAACAAGATTCATGATATTCAAATACTTTAATCTCATCTTGATAAGTATAAGAGAAGTATTAAAGCAACAAACCAAGTGAATAACTAAAATAAACTATCAAAAGCTAACAGAGATGAGTCCATCAACTAATAGAGGAGTAAGTTCATTAAAGCAACAGAGAAATAATAAACAAAATAAGCAAGCAAGTGATCAGATGAGGGACTTGTGGTGATCTCAAGCTACTCTCAAACTTCCTACATTTGCTCTCACCTTTTGCTTTTGTTTTGTTCTCACCCAAATGATTGACTCCTCATGCTGCTCCAACCTCTACTTCCTTTGTTTGCTCTTTCTCTCTTCTGTCTTCTCAGTTAAAGCTCTTCTCTGTTAAAGCTCTTCTCTGTTAAAGCTCTTCTCTGCTCTCTTTCTCTCTATCTATTATGTCCCCAAAATGAGTTTGTGGTGTGAAATATGAGTATGATGGAAGGAATGAATCTGTCTATGAGAATGTGTCGCCACCTTCCCCCTCTATTTTTAGTATGAATCTAGGTTTAGGGATTCGAGCTGTCACCCTTATAGCTGCCATGTAAATAATTAGATGAATAAAGTAAAAACATTTCACAACGGTTAGTATGGCATTCACGAGTGTGACTCATTGTCACCCCCGTGCGTTCATGGTCACGATGGTGACACCTTTAGTCACCACCTTTCTTTGTTTTTTTTCCTTTTCCTTTCATATAAATTTATATCAACTTTCCTTTCAACCTTCATGAAAAATTCATAAAATAATCTAATTAACATTCATGTAATATTCACAATATTTCCACTCAATTTACTTCACATTTGGATTAAAACACATGGATTTGTAACCAAAATCAAGATATGAAAACAATTAAAAGCAATAGAAACTAGACACAACAATTCCCCTACACTTAAACTATACTTGTCTTCAAGCATAATAAAAAACACTAGACTATACATGAACGAACAATGGAAACAACAATTTTCCCAAATAATAGTCAAAGACATCAACGATCATTCGATAAACACAACCTAAGAGCTTGAAAGTCATAACACTCCATGAACAAGACATTCTTCGCATATTTAGCTGAAATTAACAAGTTTTCCAATTCAAAGAACCATCAACAAGTGTGATAGACACTCACTCCACTCTCCATCCTCTCAAGCATTCAAAGGTAGGATACATATCCACTGATCATTCATTTCATGTAAGGCATCTACCGTAAGCTTGCTTACCAATCCAATCTCCATCGCTTATATCAAACACAAACATCAATTTGAAGGTCTTCGTTTCAGTTGTAATAGGGTGAGGCTAAGGGTGGGAAAAAGGAAATCGTAGCTTAAAACCACAACGTCAATTAAGCATTTAAAATAATACAAAACAATGAACTATAAAAACACTCAATTCTTTCCTCTCATTTAACAAAATTAACACTTCTCATTTTTACTTCTCTCCTCTACTTTTCATTTTCTGGTCGTCTCTCTTCCTTTTCTTTTTTATTTATTTTTCGTTTTTTTATTTTTTTATCTTTTCTTTTTAATTTATTTGTTTAAAACAAGGAAATCAAAAGAATAAAAATATAGAGGAGAGATAATTACTATAACCATCCTCATTCCTAATGCACTAGCCAACCATATCCTATGATTCCCTCACACTTATTCAAAAAATTATTTCCTAAACTCAAACATGCACATTCAAACGCTCAACTTGCCTTATAGTAGGTACAACGAAGAAGATAAATAATTAAGTTCAAGGCTCATTTTGTTGGGTTCAAAGAAAGAAAAAGTTTCAAGTTAGGCTCAAAAGGGGTTCACTAAAGGTAACATCATGTTGGCTTTTAATCAAAAGGGGTAAATCTTAATTGCCTTCATTATTTCAACATTTTAATAAAATTAGGTGATTTTGACTAATATTTGCAAGCCAGTTCTAAAGTTCCTTAATCATGAAAGAACACCGACAATAAAGAATACTTGAATTTGGTGATTAATAGTTCAAAAAGGCTCAAATTCTTAATAAATGAAAAGTGTCATTTATCTATCACAACAAGGTAATGACTTTTTAACTGCAATCCAAGTCAATTAGCCTAAGCATGCAAGTATACTCATTCACTCAGATTATGCGTTTCTAATCCTGGTTGAGTTTATGCCATGACCATACATCTCTAACTATTAAATGAGAAAACAAACACAGAATAAACAAATAATAAATATTTTTAATTAATACACCCCCCACACTTAAACATCACATTATCCCTAATGTGATACAAAAAAAGTAAAAGAGGAATCTAAGACACAAAATAACATGAACAAGGACAAACATTAAAACTAAAAGATAACAAATTGACAAGTAGTAAAAATAATAAAAAGAAAAGGGATAGAAATATGATACAAAAGTGTGGGTGATGGCTGCGGCGATGCAGTGTGAAGCATGGCAATAAGCAAGACTACTACATTGAGGAGCAGTGAACAGCCTTGAGGAAGATAAATAGAAGAGATTAAGAAATACACCTGTGCACACAAAGCAAACATATTGAGTCAAATTTCACTAAAAAGAAATAACAAACAACTAATTGAAAAACAAACACAAATTATATGGGTTGGCTCGCATTTAGCGCTTCTTTAATGTCTTTAGCTAGACATCTAAAGCATCACGCTCAAGGTGGATTGTTCAAAGTGACCAACTCCACTATTTTCTTCTCTTCATTGGAATTTTTCTCAAAGAATTTGATAACCTCTCCCTCAATTGCATCGACCAGCAATTAGCAGCACTTATCAATTTCTTTCACCAAGCTCGACTTCTTTTCTTCATCTTCTTGTGAGGCAAAATCAAAATATGTCACATAATTTGATAAAAAAAAGAATAGTCTTTATAAACAGAAGTAAGAATAGATTCGACATTAAAGCTTGAAAATTTTACTATTTCACCCAAAATAGTCATGCTCAATTTCTCGCTCTTTACATCAACCAAGGTATTGGTAATGTCCATAAAAGGCCTCCCTAGGAGTATGGTGTGCTCCTTCCCTTGCTCTTTAAACTCCCCACATCTAGGATAGCAAAGTCTATAGGAATAGTCAATCCACCAACCTTTACTAACACATCCTCCATTATTCCTTTCGAATAATAGACTAACCTATCAGCTAATTGCAGTCACATGCTTGTAGGTCTTAAATTTCCTGGATCCAATTTCTTATAAATAGATTGAGGAAGGTTTATACTCTCCCCAAGGTCAAGCATAACCTTAACCTCATCACATTACCCATTGATACATGCATAAGAAATCTCCCTCGGTTTTTCAATTTTGGGGTTAACTATTGCTATAGCACTGTACTAGCAACCTCTAAAACCATCACCTTCTCATTTGTCTTAAACTTCCATTTCTTAGTGCTTAGTTCCTTGAAGAACCTCACAAAATCTTAAATGTTTTCGATCATACCTAACAAAAGCATATTAATATTAACTTTGGAAACATGTTATATAAACCAGAAAATTGATTATCTTGTTTTGATTCCTTAAGACAGCTTGGACATGGGATCGGTGGTCTATAAGGATTTTGAAAAATCCAAGCATCTCAAAGATAGACAGAGAGGCTGCCTTAGTAGCCTTAGTTCTTCATTACAGTCAGTTGCATACCTTAGTTTTTCACCTTTTTGAACGTGACTTGAAAGGTTGTTGTGCCCATTTCTTTCTTCATTTTGCTCATCTTTTTTATTGGTAAGGCTCTCATCCTCTTGATTACTTGTACCAAACATATCAAAAGGGATCTCAACATGATTATCAATTACCTTACCACTTCTTATAATAATGATTGCTTAGGCTTGCTCGGGTTGATTGAGCAGCTTCCCTTTCTAATTATTATGCATTTTTGCAACGACTTGCCCTACTTAGATCTCAATCCTCTTCACAGATGCCTCTAAAGAATCAAACCTCTTATTTTTTGTCTCTTGATTTTGAGTTGTGACCTGAATAAACAAATTTTAGGCTTTCCTCCAAAGAAGGCTTGCTTAGTGAGTTTTAAAGTGAGGATTGCCTTTGGTAATAATTTGGCCTCTTAAAATTTTGGTATTGGGGTTGGGGTTGTGCTAATGGATAGTTGGTCCTCCATGAAAAATAGGGGTGGTTTCTCCAACTAGGGTTATAGGTGTTTGAGTATGGGTCATTTGGTTCCCTTGGTTGAAATCCATTAAGTGAGTTCACTTCTTCTCCACCATTTACAAAATGGTTATAAGAATATGAACAACCATTAGCTCCTTGACCATAAGTTCCATTTATACAATATACATCTTGATTTGGAATGTTTTGGGTAGCTTTGTAGTTAACATCTTTACATACCTTGTTAACTTAGCTAACTACATAGCTAGTTCTTGATTCGAGCTCACTTCATAAACTCCAACTCTTCTTCCCCTTGTGCTCTTTTTTTTTTACAATTGTCCCCCAATATTTTGAAGATTTCGTACATATCTTTGCTCATCTTCTCTGCCATAGCTCCTCCTACTACATTGTCCACTGTGTACTGACACTGTTGCATTAATCCATCATAAAAGAACTGGTTCTGCATATGGAGTAGAAAATAATGGTGTGGACACTGTATGAGCAAGAGTTTGAAGTGTTCCCATACCTTAAAGAATGGCTCTCCCTCCATTTGAGTGAAGGATGCTATCTTAGTCTGTAACTTAAAAGTCTTTTGGTAGGATTATAACTTTCCTATGAACTTGTTGTACACCTCCTCCCATGTAGTTAATGAATCGAATGGATGGGTCATCAGTCATGCCTTATCCCAATCTTTCAATGTGTATGGAAAGCACCTCATCCTGAGTTGATCTTCATTTCAGCCATCCAAAGGGAAGGTCTGAAGAGTGGTGTAGAATTCCTGAATGAAGTTTAAAGGGTTTTCATTGGGAGCCCTATAGAATGATGGTAGTATGTTGTACTGGATACTCTTCAATTCGTAGTTCCTAGCTGCCTCTCCTAATCATATGCCCGAAGTGGTAATACCAATTACTAGTCTATCATACTCCTTCATTACTGGCTACCTTTCACCCATCTATTGATCTTATAATTTGAGTCCCTCGAGATTATCTTCAAAGTCCCTTGGAGGTCCTCTTATCTGATGTATGTTGTCAATAAATAGAGCAAGTTCACCTTCCTGAGACCTCCTTCCTCACATTAACCAAATAAAAACAATATTAAATTAATAAGAAAATTACTAGAACAACTTAATGAAACAACGGACAAAAATGCATGCATGAATAGACAAAAACAATCAAAATCAATTTGAGTCTAAATGTTAAACACCTTCCTGGTAATGGCATCAAAAACTTGTTATGCCCAAATAAATTCTAAAAATACCGAGGCTATCCTACTTACAAGTATACGAAGTAGATGTGATTACCTTGGGTCATCTCCCATGGAGGTGAAATTGGTTCACTTAAATTAACCATGAAAAAAATAAAAACAGATGCAATCCTATACACTCTATACCAATTTGTTGAGTGAAGGCTTTAAAGAAAATCACCAAATTAAACTAAAAAGTAAACGAAATTAATTGGGAACAAAAACGAATAGATTAATCAAAGAGATTTTCCTTGAGAATTGATTTCTCTAATTTAATCACCTATGCTTAACTAAGGGGAAATGATTGGGTTGTCATCTTACTAAAATTAATGGTTGGGTTCTAAGATCAACTTGAATAATAAAATAAGTATAACTTTCTTATTCAACAAGTTATCATCTAAATTAATTATAGAAACCCGCTTAAGTTAATATATTTCTAATTCTTAACCTAAGCTTCTATAGTTTCTCATTTTATGTTAAACTTCTTCTCTCGATCTTGTGTTTAATACTAAAATAGTGCAAAATTTGATCATGCTATTACATCCATTCAGTTCAAAAACTATAGCAAGCATAAGACAACAACACAGTTCCCCAATCATACATATTTGACTAAATTAGATACATTAATCCTCAAGAAAAAGACATCAGTGCATCACAAAAATAACAAGATTCATCATTTTCAAATACTTCAATCCCATCTTGATTAATATAAGAGAAGTATTAAAGAAATAAACCAAGTGAATAACCCAAATAAATTATCAAAAGCTAATAGAGTACGAACCCATCAACTAAAAGAGGATTAAGTTCAATAAAGCAATAGAGAAATAATAAACAAAATGAGCAAATGAGTGTTCAAATAAGGGAGTATTGTTGATCTCCAGCCACTCTCAAGCATCCTACATTAGCTCTCACCTTCTTCTTATGCCTTGTTCTCACCAAGATGATTAACTGCTCACATTGTTTCGACCTCTGCTTCCTTTGTCTGCTCTTTCTCTTTTCTATCTTCTCCTTTGTCTAGTTCCAATTGCTAAAAATGTACAATAAACTTAAGGAGTAGGCTACCGTGCCTTTAACCAAGGAAGAGTAGCGTGATTTATATTTAAAAAATTACCTTTAAAGTTAAAGGATTCATAGAGCTCTACTATTTTATATCAATTTAATGCATTTAATTCTATAAATTGCTTACATGATTTAGGTGTTAAAGTTAATCTAATTTCTCCATATATTTTCAAAAAGCTTAGAATTTAAGAATGAAAACTTACAAACATGCCACTCCTAGGAAATCAATCCATTAAATACCTAATTAGGGTAATGGAAGACCTAATTATTATAGCAGAAAAATTCATCTTTCCTGTTAACTTTTTAACAATAGACATGGAGTACATTGGGGTTCCCTTCATTTTGTATAGAACATTTTTGCAATTTGAGGGATAATAATTAGTGTAGCCAAGGGTAAGTTGAAACTGATGGTAGGAAAAGTAAAGATGAATTTTCATATCTATATGGCCTTGAAAACACCTTATTCCTTTTATTATAAATGCTATATGATAGATGTAATTGACCTATAGTGCATAAAGTACCTAAAGTTAGTTATGATGACTCTTCAAAAAAAATAAACCTTAGGACTTAATAGTGAAAAGGAGGATCATGAACTCATAGGGTGTGTTTTTATGGTGGAAGGAAAATGATAGACCCTAAAGTCTTTGTAATTCTAAATACTTAAAAGGACTAATGTTTATACCCTTACCTTCTATTAAGGAAGCACTTAAAGAATTGAAGAACATAGCTCGTTAGTGGTTAGAATATGATAAAAATTATCATTTAGAGAATTGAATTATTCCTAAGAGTATATTTATCCTTTTAACTATTAGATGTCCTGATTTTCTCTCATTTCTATGTAAGATGGTAATCAAACTATCCAAATAAAGATTCTAAATGAGTCAAGAGATTAAGTGCTAAATCTAACTAAAAGACTTCTAAAGAAGTGATTATTAGGTGGCAACTCAAATATTCATGCATGCATATAATTTTTAATAAGCCAATGGTTATAAAGGAGGAGACTTGATTAAAATTGGGATAAAAGTAAAGTTAAAGAAAGTAAAGTGGTATAAAAGCTAATAAATGGGTTTGCAATATAGGACAGGCGTCAACTAAAAGTAGTTTAATGAAGAGTCAAGATAGAAAATCTGACCAGCGCCTGTTTGAGAAAACGGTCTAACACAGTTTAAACTTAAGAGAAACATTATCTAGAAATATAAGCAAACTAACATTAGTTTTGGAATTGTTTCCATTGTCTGTCATGTCTTAGACCTCAACCAATATAAACCCTACTCAGATTTTCCCTTGCTAAAAGCCTAACTCTTTATTTTCTTTCACCCTTAAATACCCCTAACCTTAATTTTCACCTAACATTCCACTCCTAACACCAATTTAAACCTTCCAAATGCCATATCATTCCCTACACTAGAAAACCTATCTCTTAAAACATCAATTATTTGTCAATCATCAAGTTTCCACAATTAGAATCAAAATTGGGGTTTTGTCAAAATAAGTGTTCGTATAAATATTAGACACATATTTTAAGGTTGCATCATCCTCCAAATAAGTGAATTTTTTATCTCATATTGGCAACACGTATAACCTAAAAAGTGTTCACCTGAGTTAGGTGGAATAACTTAAGTTCATTGCTTATTATGAAAGATTGAAGAACATTAACTTTGAATTATAGAATTTGTGATGATTTTGAAACAATGTGCTTGTAGGATTATGTTGTTTATTTAGGTATTATAGAATTCGATGGTATTATATGTAATTATAGGGTGACTGATGTGAATTATAGTGAATTTGTTAACATATGGATTACCTATAAGATGAAGTATGGCTCCTGGTAGTTAGGAGAAAAAGGAGTTATGCCACTTCTTCTTTGGAACCACCTACTTTAGACGAAGTTTCCAGATTTATGTACTAGAAGAATTTTAAATGGGAGGCCATCGGGTTATGATGAATAGAGTTGGAGTGAACCATTACTAAGGTTCAGGATGAGCAAAAGAGGCTAACTTTTTAAAATGGGAGGCCATCGGGTTATGATGAATAGAGTTGGAGTGAACCATTACTAAGGTTCAGGATGAGCATTATTTTTTCTTACAGAAGTCTACATTTTGTATGTAAGGACCTAG
>JAOSBO010224976.1:0-12758 GCA_027563915.1 Erythroxylum rotundifolium | reverse complement strand
TCTAAGGATAAGAAAGTTCTTGAGTTCTCACTATTTATTAAGGCTATTAAGGCCTCTTACATTCCATGCTACCAAGTAAGAAAGTTCTTGAGTTCTCACTATTTATTAAGGCTATTAAGGCCTCTTACATTCCATGCTACCAAGTTCACTTAAGTAAGGAAGCCTTAACTTTCTTCTTCCTTGATTTCCTTCAAGGTTTGATAAAGTTAATAATAGGTTAAGAATCACTTTCCTTTTCTAAAAAAGAAGATGGATCCCTTCACCTTTTGCTATGACTGACTTTATTAAGTGAAAAGTGGCATTATTAGTCTCCTCATCACTAGATTTTAGATTAATACAAGCCTCATCCCTTCTTAATTCCAAAAAAAAATAAGTAAAGAGGATATTAAAGGGAATTTTACCATTTGGGGTGTTAGGTTCCCTCTTAGAGCTTCCTACCTCAGCCTTAAGAAATAGCATTTTACCTTCTTTATGTGATTCATTTTAGAGTGTTAAGCTTTAGTGGCCTGGCTAACAACCTCCATATAGTCCTTTAATCGATATGAGTCAGTAGAGTTGGGTTCACCCATAGGATAATTAGGCGATAACATATGATGAGAAGATCTATTTAGGGCTTCCTTATTTGAGCCCTTTGGGATAGTCGAGTTATTATTCTAAGTAGTCACCCTTTATATGAGTCAATAGAGTTAGGTTCAACCGTAGGATAATAAGGCTATAACATGTGATGACAAGAGCTCTTTGGGGCTTCCTTATTCGGGCCCTTTAAAATAGTCAAGTTATTATTCTAAGTAGTCACTCTTTCTTTAACCTTCCAAACTTGTACAAGTTCACTCTTCATAAGTCTCGAAGTATGGAAAACTGATATGATGTCATCCATAAGGCTTCCATCTTCAACTAGTTTTTTTTTATAATTTTGATAGCATTAAGTAGCTCCTTTTTAAGCTTAACTTTAATATTAAGCCCTACAAAACCTAATCTTATATGTTTTTTTGTGTTTTCATCCAGACTTATAGGGTGACCTATAGAACTCAAAATGAAGCTCATCCACTCTAACTATTAGTATTCAAGTGGAAATTAGTGAAAAATTAACCATAATAAAATGAACCATAACCTCGCTTTTTCTAAAAAGAGACCTAGCCTTCATTTCTAAATCATTAAAGGCCAACCTTGGATATGCAAAGAACCTATTCAATCACCATATCTACCATGTCCTTTAAAGAGAATTAAACATGAAATTTTCCTCTTCACTTTTCAACACGCTCTCTAGAACAAGGCATTTCCAATTGGAGTTGGCCTGACATTAGACTTGCGACAAAAATAGTCATTTATCAAGAAAGCAGCCTACAATAGTTGTCTGCCATTTCTTTGCCCCTAACTAAAGGCTTAGGTGTTGTTACAGTGGATTCAAATTGGGAGTTAGGGAAAATATTGAAGTTTACTAAACATTAAAAGGTCTCCAACCATCTTGTTCCAAGTCATTCTACTATGAGTGACCTTGATAGGTGCCTTCATAAAGGGTGATTAGTCACATTTGGCTTAGAATGAGGTAAAGCAAAAAAGTTGAATATTGAGCTAAGGGGTGATTAGTTGCATTTGTCTTAAAATGAGGTAAAGCAAAAAAAAAAAGGGAATTTTGAGCTAAGTTCTAGACATCAAAAAGGAATAATTGACAGGCCCCTATCCTAAAATGACTAGGTAACCTATTTGGCACTGCACGGTGGCCCTCCAGTCGATATCTAATCTAGTTGGAATGTTCCTGTGGAGTTAAGCCTATTGCCCTTTTTATTGAAAAGCTGTAACTCATCATTAATGAATATAAAAAGTGGAGTTTTTTTTCAAATCATTTTATTAAAAATTTCGAAAGCATAACAACTGCATTTTGATATTTCCAAAATTTCCAAAGCCCCTAAAAAAGTTCAAACATGTATATATTCACACCAAATTCTCCATTACAAATTTTGGACTTCTAGTCTACTCACAAGCAACCTCAAACGATTAAATCAATTAATTTTAAAAACTAAAACATATTAATGCATTTAATTTAAAAACAATTACATACATGCATTCTTTATAACAAAATTACGTTTAAAACATATTTATGGATATGCAATAGTTCCCAAACAATAATTACAAGGCAAAAATGCCTACACAGCGGCACATGACAAATCTGATTGCTCGTGAGGTAGAACCCTTGCCACTAAATGCCCTAAGCGTGCACTTGGGAGGTTTTAATTTGAAAACATGAAATAGAGTGTAAGCTAAACAAGCTCAGTGAGTGTTAAATTTTCTGTTCAAATTATATATAACAATTTAAACCTCCCTTAAAAAATTCGTTTCATTTTGTATAAAACAATTTTAATTTTTCTAAAATACTATTTTGAAATGCTTTTAGGATATAAAACTCATAATATAAAAGTTTCCATTTTCCTTTTCCTTTTTCCTTAAACAATAAACAGTGGTGGCAATAAGTTTTCTGAAAACTTTTATGTTAAAAATTAGTCAACCACTTGAATTGGTACCATACGATGCCTTACGTATAAAGTCACAGAGTTACTTATGCATCACTTAATCATAACTGGTTAGTTCTACATCGCTTACCCATAATAAGTTAGCCATTATAAACCAGTAATTACAAAGCTAGTTCTACATCGCTTACCCATAACAATTCTTGGCTCGAACTATATATACCTAAAATGTGCAATACTCACTGGACTACTAATAGATATAATACCACCCGCTGTAAGTAACTGACAACCCCCAAACATTGGCATGCACTTTTTAGGGTACTTTGACTGGTAAATCTGTATTACCATTAAGGCAGACCATAGACTGAAAATTCATTCCCTTTTTATCAACAAATGACGTAATTTCAATGACGATATTAATAAAATTCATAATCATACAATTTAATGCATAATTTAAAATCACACATCTTCAATTCTTTTGCAAAGAATTTATTCATATAAAACAATTAAAATACACTTACTGTTTTGTAACTTTATCGCCAATCACACTTATATGTTTTGTGCCTCTCCTTTACTACACAATTTGCATTTTGCTTAGACATTTATTAACAAATTTGGAAGTAAGGTATTAAAATTATATTTTTGGTTTAATTGAATCCGAGATTAGTGTTTAATCATATAACACGTATGCTATTTGTATTTCTACTTTAACTCCCGTAAGTCAATTTATTGTTCTTTGTTTCAAAATTTAACTTTGAAAATTACTTAAATTCCATCTTTTACTCATTCTAACTCAACAATTTCTTTAAAACACCATCTCACCCAATTAATTCACCATATGGCTGAATATGTAATGCTATTAATGCTAACTTTTCCATTTTATTTTTCACAATAACCTTAAATTTTCAGTTTATTTAAACCATAATCATAATCAAACTTCAACAATTCGCACTAACAACTACATTTTCTCTAAAGGTCGAATTGTCCTCACCATATATATATACATATTATCATTTGATTTTTTTTCCAATTTCTCAACTCAATTCACCTAAAATCCATGCCAACTGTCACCCAAACACATCAAACTAAAAAAGACAATTTTTCTTCAATAATTCACTAGCTTGGACAAATTGATACACATTAATTATCCTTCCATTCTCTTAACGTATCATATCACAATTACATGTTTTAAAACCTATAACATTATTCTGTTCACATCGTATCATCCCTAACAAGTTATCCACAAAAATTATCAAACTTAGATAAAGTTCACCTATTCTAAATTCGTCATCTAAGCCACCACTCGGTTTCATTTTTATTTTCAACACACTAATTAGCTTCCTACATATATGAATTGAAGTCCAAACACATAAAATGAAATCAAACCAATTTTTAATCACAAAACCTAACCTTGACAAATTCTTTCAAGCTTGATTTCTTGGTTTACTTTTCTGCTTTCAACTTTTAAATGCTTCCAATCTTATTATCTACTCTATGGCAAGTCAAAAATTAGAATTGATTTTAAATAAATCCATCCCACTCAAAAACCCACAAAACTAATAGCTTAAGCTAGGAAAACTTACTACTTTTTCTTTCAATCTCCTGAGTAATTGATAAGCACCTAGACTTCAACAAAATTCCTCAAAATTATACTCCAAATCCATCAAAAATGGTAGGCTTTTTCTTCCTCTTTTCCTTGGTTGAATTTCACCTTGATTTCTCTTCCTTTTCTTTTTCACTCTCATGGTCACTCTCACAATTAGCTTTCCAAATGAAGCAATTTGTAAGTAAATTTTGATTTTTTTTACTCTTTTAGCGCATTACACATGTCACTTTCTCATTGCTCATCTCTAATAACTTATCACACACGTCATTTTCTCATCGGTCATCTTTAATGACTCATCATCATTTAATTAACAATTCTTCACTTTCTCATTGCTCATCTCTAATAACTTATCACACACGTCATTTTCTCATTGGTCATCTTTAACGACTCATCATCATTTAATTAACAATTCTCAACCCTTAACAAATACTCTAATTGATCATTAAGTTTGATTCAATAATTTACTAATACCATTTTTATACAAAAAGACCAAATTGCCCTTTAATGAATTTAATTCACCTACTAACTAAATTAAAATTTGAAAATATTTCACAACTGTCTTATCATCAAATTGACCATTAAATGCTCTAATTAGGGTCAATAATTATTGATTGGATGCTTTAAAAAAATTTGAATGGGTTTAAAATCATCAATACCCATTATTTTCCAAAAAGGGCATTTTAATCGTAAACTTTTGAAACTCCTAAAATCCATCCGATCGGACTTACTTTCAATATGTTTCAGTATCATTAGACTCTAATATCTATTCTAGTTATTTTTAATTTTTGGGGGTTGGGTCCCCAAAATCCCTATTCAAGCAAAAATAATATTCACTAGAATTCACTATTCATCCATAAACACTATTCATTGAAAATAAAAATTTATATTCAAATGAAAGGAAAAGTTTGGGGTTTTAGAATAATGTTTTAAGTGGTGTTTGTTGAAGAAAGGTTATTGGAGGTGGGTGAGGAGCAAGGCATGTTTCCTCTAACAACAAAAACTATCATAACCCATTAAGCCCATTATGATAGTTTTTAATAAGGATTTAATTTCTTGATTTACTTTCAAACCCATGGTAAGTTCAACTTCTTAAGAAGATGATGAGTTTATCTGATCTAAAATTTTAAACACTTCTATAAATAAATGATACCTTATAAGAAAGATGTTAATTAGAAGTGTTTGAAATTGATAAAGGAGGTAGAATTATATTTGCATTGTGTTATTTATATAATGATTCATTTAATTATTAACATGTCTAAATGTTTCAACTCAATTGAGGCTTGAATATGTATGTCTTATATTATTAACTATAAACTAATGAATGTAAGCAATATTTACAAGTATCATTTTAGTAGACTTTCATGAGACTATAAAATCCTCTACTAGAGACACCTAGGGTTTAAAGGCTTATGGAATATGTTAAATATCATCAGATAATATGAAAGTATAATTATTTCTTGTTTTAGTTAAATTTAGTTTAATCGACTAGGGTTTGTTATTGTTAATGAGTTAAGAGTGGGAGAATTCAATTGGGCTATATTTTACATGTTATTGGATTAAATTAGTTGTAATTTAGCATCTTTATAGCATGATTTATATGAATTATATAATATATTTTTGTTTATTTCATTGTCTTGTAGGTGATGGTTTAGAGGAAAAATCTCAAATTTGAGTGCAACTTTTTCCATAATTGTTTAATCGAGAAAATGTTAGTCATTTGGAAGCTAACAAGATGGAAAAATAACTTTGTAGAAGGCATCATAAATCAATTCAAGCTTAAAGACTTTAAAATTGAAGATTTTGGTGAAAAGGCCAAATAGGAACCTATCACAACTAGGAGATAATGCCTATATCTTATAAAGTTCATAAGCCAAAGAAATAAAACCTAATTGGTGCCAATTATAAGATGATGTTAGATATCAGTTAAAAAATGGTGTAAGGAGTTGGTTACACATTAATTTGAGATGACCAAAGTTCTAAAACAAAACCACAATAGTATGGAAGATGGTCTAATTCTGGTTCTCTTACATAAACTCCAGAGATATATAGAATTAAAAGTTCAATAACCTTAGGATTTATAATGAAAACCCTAGCTATAAGTACTCTTATTATAGTTAACTTAAAGGTTTTTTGCAGATCTATGATAGCGCCTTAAGTTTTAGTGATTGTCTCTTAAAATTGAGTAAGATTTTGGAGCAAAGATTGGAATATAATTTGGACACAATTGGGAAATCTTATTCTAGCTTTCCTTTTTGACTTTCTTTTACAATGATATTGATTTGTTTTAGTTTTTGCTACGATGTTTTGTGACTAAATCCCTAGTAAGTATTAAATTTAATTTGTGTTGGATATTTCAAATATCAATCTACTAATTGTTATTGTTTGGTTGAATTTATTCTCTCTTATATTAATTTTTGGGTGTATGAATGACCATCAAATAATAAATTTCAAGGATTGTATGAAGGACTGAGAGGTGACAATGATTTGTGCACTAGAAGAATAAACATTATAAGTTTAGAGAAAGATATTTCCTAAATTAAGGTTGATAACTAAATATATTAACTATACTTAATGAGTTTGATTAATGCTAATTGCACATGTGAAAGATGGTAATCATGTAATTGAATATACATATGTTCCTAGAGAAAGCGCATAGATACATTATGTTAATTTTTATTTCAACCTTAGCATTTATCTTACTTATTTTTCTTTGTTTAATTTTCTTTTTTTCTTTATTTTAGATATTAATGTATTCTTACCAATTATTTTTTTATTTAGTTTTATTTTTTTAACTAGGATTAATAAACATAGTAGTATAGTTCTTCCAGGATCAATACTTGGAATATGTTAGTTTGTAACTTGCTACAATTGATTCTATGCACTTGTAAAAAGATTTATTTACAAAGAAGTGATAATAAGTGATGAAATAAAATGGAAAACTAAGAAAAGATTTGGGACATAGACACTATTTCTAGTTTTGTGTTAAAAATTTTTGTTAATTGACACTTACTGATTGCTTTTCTTACAATAAGATGTATTCTTTTAAAAGCTTAAATTATTATTATTTTTGGTTGATGTTACAAAAATAATTGTTTTAGTTTTTTATATTTTTACCTTCAAGGTAGAAGTTCTCAGTTTTTATTAACTACTTTTAAAATCTTCATGCAAATATTTAAAGCCAAATAGCTTAAGGCCTAGAAGATATTTCTAATCTTTTATTTAACAATTTAATTGTTTTTTTATAACTCTATGTAATATCTTATTATTCTTGAATTCTTTTAATAAATGATTATTATTACATAATAGTAGTAATAATAATTGAGTGTGCTGTTTTCCAGCCGAATATTTTCTCTATTTAAGTAATTTATTTCTCACCTTAGTAAATATCTAGAAAGCATAAGCAAAGATATGAATAAAGCACCAATATATATATATATATATA
Source organism: Erythroxylum rotundifolium (assembly GCA_027563915.1). NCBI lineage: Eukaryota > Viridiplantae > Streptophyta > Magnoliopsida > Malpighiales > Erythroxylaceae > Erythroxylum > Erythroxylum rotundifolium. Next base: position 5,245 of record JAOSBO010224976.1, on the reverse strand, counting down.
TATATATATATTTATATCTATATATTAGTAGTAAAGAATGGAGAATGAATAAGATAACTCACTTTTATTTCATTTAAATAACGTGACTCATTAATACTTGATAGGGTTTATGTTGAAGTCTTAGTCTGTTTTCTTAGCTTAGATCTTCTTAGCTAGCTATTTTTTATTTATTATAGTACACGTATACTTCTTCTGTATAGTTCATTAGACGCTGTTACTTAGTTAGAAAGCAGTTAGTTAGTTTTTTTCAATATTTTTTGGTCTTTCATCTATATAAGCAGACTCTATGTACACTACAAGTAGAGAATTCAATACAAACTTTTACTCTCAATATTCAGATTTCATCATAGTATCAAAGCAGTTATTGAGCTAGTTTCTAGAGTTTTCTTCTTTAGTTGTTATGGGCAATATGCAGCGCAATCTTGATGGTGAAAGGAATGAAATTGAACGATCTTCATCTATCAACCATGGTGATCCTCTGTATCTTCAGACTTATGATAATCTAAGTATGGTTTCAGTTTCTAGACCTCTATCTGGAAATAACTACATGTCTGGGAGCCAATCTATGAAGATTGCCTTAGGTGCCAAGGTTAAACTTGGATTTATAAATGGCAACCTCGACCTGATGAGGATTTTGAGTTTTTGAACAATGGACTAGAGTTGATTGCATGGTACAATCATGGTTAACTCCATTTCTAAAGACATTGTTGATGCTTTTCTATACACCTCATCTGCTAGAGATTTGTGGATAGAACTTGAGGAACGATTTGGTGAATGCAATGGACCACTATTGTATCAACTGCAGAGGGAGATAGGATCAATTTCACAAGGTAATCAATCTGTTTATCAATATTTTACAAAATTAAAAAGGCTTTGGGATGAGTTGCAGTTCTTGCCACCTTTTCCTCAATGTACATGTGGAGCAGCCAAGCAGATGAATGAATATGCTTCTTCTGGAAAACTAATTCAGTTTCTTATGGGATCAACTGATAGTTATGATCACATTCGAAATCAGATTCTTGTTATGGATCCTCCTCGTAATATTAATGAGGCATATTCAATGAGTTTACGTGTCGAAAAACAAAAAGAAGTTCACACTGTATTTGGAGAACCCGTAGATAATAGTGCAATGTTGCCTTATCATGGAAAGATTGGGAGACAGTCTCAATCCAGTAATACTCAATCTTCTGGAGGAAGGAAAGGAAGTTATGGGAATAAATCTCAAGGGATTAAGAAAATTGACAAATCTACTCTTAATTGTTCATACTACCAATTTATGGGACATACTCGAGACACATGCTTTAAACTACATGGAACCCCAGACTGGTACAAAGATTTACTTGAGGTAAGATCAAAGGAAAAGAATCAACAGAAACATATGGCTCATTTGGCTGAAACACCTATTGTTGCACAATCAAGTAAGGATTTCTCTTTTACTAATGATCTGAACCAAAGGTTGCAGGACTTCATAAACCAAGAAGTTAATAGAATGATCAAAGGAAAAGGAACAGCACAAAGTAATACGGTGAACATGGCACAATTTTCTAACTTCTCAGCTATGATTGTGAATCACTTTAGTTTCAGCACTGTGGGTTTATTGGCACAAGGTTCTTGGATCATAGATACTGGTGCTTCAAATCACATGTGTTATGATTTTACTGTTCTACTTAACCCCCAACCTATTTCTTCTTATACTTCAGTACATTTACCAGATGGCTCACATAAAACTATACATCATAATGGGGACATGACATTATCCAAATCCATTATTCTTTCTTATTGTCTTTATATACCCTCATTTCAGCACAATTTACTATCAATTAGCAAATTGTGTGCTACTGGAAAACTAAGATTTCTATTCTATTCCTCTCATTGTATATTGCAGGACCTACAGATTGACCAGGAATTGGCTGTAGGAAAGATGATTGGACAATTGTATGTGCTTAATCCTAAAGACCTTCATGTAGACGTTTGTAAGCCTACTACAAACTTTTGTAATTCCCTTTTATTTCCACCAGCTCAACGCTCCTCTGTCATAACCTCTGCTAGTAATAACAATGTTGTCAATACATTCCTTCTTTGGCATAAACGCATGGGGCATGCCTCCAAAATGTACTTAATCGTTTACATTTTCTTAACAAGTCAATAACCATAGATTTTCCATAGTGTGATATTTGTCCTCTTGCCAAATGAGATCGTTTACCTTTTCCTTCTAGTATGACTATTTCTGATACTATATTTTAGTTAGTTCACATAGATATATGGGGGCCATATCATCAAAAATCCTTAACAGGAGCTTAGTTTTTTCTTACCATTGTTGATGACTATAGCAAAGGAACTTGGATTAACTTGATAGCTCATAAGACACAGGTAGTCACCATCCTTCAAAACTTTCTTCGAATGGTTCAAAATCAGTTCAATACTACAATAAAAACAATAAGATCAGATAATGGCTCAAAATTTTTGTCTCATGATGGTCAGAATTTCTTCTCATCTAATAGGATTTTCCATCAAAATCTTATCCTTAGACTCCCCAACAAAATGAGGTTATGGGAAGAAAACACGAACATCTATTAAAAATTACTAGAGCCTTACTTTTTCAATCCAATTTACCTAAGAAATGCTAGGGAGAGTCCATTCTTATGTTGACTTCCCTTATTAACCGACTCCCTTCTCTTACTATTCAATGCGAAACTCCTTATGAGTTATTTCATGGTAGACCTCCTGATTATGCATCTTTAAGAGTTTTTTTATGCTTGTGTTATGCCACAAACACCTTTCCTCATAGAAACAAATTCGATACTAGAGCTTTCAAGTCTATTTTTTTGGGCTATCAACCTGGACAAAAGGCTTTAAGGTCTATGATCTTACTGCACACAGAATCTTTATTAATAGAGATGTGCATTTTCATGAGTCCATCTTTCCCTCTAAATCATTTGATTCCACCTCCGGTTTCATACCCGTACCTATATATAATGATCAAAATATAGACAATTTTCCTGAATCTCCACTTTCTACCAGATTACTGCTTCTTATGGACACACTTTCTGCTGAAACAGCTCCATCTACTCAGGCTCAACCTTCACCGTCTTCTTCCATATCTCATAACACTACTTCTCATGCACCTCTTTGACGAAGCAATCGGCTTATCACCAAACCAGCATGGTTAAGGGATTGTGTGTTTACTGCTCTCCAACTGATCAATCCTACTGCTATTCCTACTCAGTTCAAGGTTGCTGCAGGTAAGCCTTATCCCTTGCATACATATCTTCCTACTTCTGTTTTTGATCCCTCGTATATCAATTTTATGGCCAATGTCTCTATGAACTCAGAACCTGCAAACTATAAACAAGCTAGTACCGATCCTAGATGTCAGGCTATGCGTGATGAATTAGATGCTTTGGAAACAAATAAGACTTGGGAGCTCACTTCTCTTCCTCCTGGAAAGAAAGCCATAGGGTCCAAATGGGTTTATAAAATCAAGTATTTACCTAATGGAATGTTAGACAGATTTAAAGCACACTTGGTGGCGAAGGGATATAATCAGGTTACTAGATTAGACTATCTTGATTATTTCTCTCCAGTGGCTAAACAGGTTATAGTTTGTATGTTTCTGGCTTTAGCCAATTCCAAGGTCTAAAGTATTCATCAACTTGATATTAATAATGCATTCTTGCATGGTTTCCTACATGAGAATATGTACATGCAACCTCCAGGGGATTATTATAAACATCAACCTGGTCAAGTTTGTAAACTTGTTAAATCCTTATATGGGCTGAAGCAAGCTTCTCGTAAATAGAACACTGAGTTCACTACTAAGCTAACACAATTTGGGTTTCACCAATCATTGCATGATCCTTATCTATTCGTACAGACCAATGGTTCTCATTTTGTTGCTCTAATCATCTATGTGGATGAAGTTCTTATAACAGGAGCTTTTGAGGATGATATTGCTGCTCTAAAAAGGTTTTTGCATCGTCAGTTTACTATCAAGGATTTAAGTTATGCTCGTTATTTTCTTGGCATCGAAATAGCTCGCTCTGATCATAGGACCTATCTTCATCAACGCAAATATATCTTGGATATTCTTAAGAATACTGGTTTGTTAGCTGCTAAACTAGCTGCAACTCCTCTTCTACCGTCCTATCACCTATTTTCCGAAGGTAGTCCACCCTTAGTTGATCCTGAGCAATATAGACGTCTGATTGGTCACCTTCTTTACCTCAATATGACCCATCCGGATCTCACTTTTATTACTTAACATCTAAGCCAATTTGTTCATACTCCTTGTGATCATCACTAGCATGCTGCTCAACATGTTCTTTGTTATCTTAAGAATATTATCTCCACTGGCCTCTATTATCCTTACGATTCCTAGTTTCAACTCACCGTTTTTTGTGATGCTGATCAGGTAGTTTGTCATGATACTCGTCGCTCTATTACTTGATCTCTCATTTCTTGGAAGTTCAAGAAACAAGCTACTGTTTCTAGATCCACGGCTAAAGCTAAATACTGTAGCATGGCCTCTACTGTCTGTGAGTTGCAGTGGATCATTTTCTTGCTCCGTGATTTTGGCATCAACCTTCCTCTTCCAATTCCTTTATACTGTGACAACAAGGTTGCTTTACATATCGCTGAGAACCCGGTCTTTCGTATAAATACTAACCACCTTAACATCGATTGTCACCTTGTTAGATAGAAGTTCAAGGATGGTCTCATCGCTCCTACTCGCATTCCTTCTGGCTTATAGCTAACGGATGTTTTTACATAACTTCTACCTTTTACTTCTTTCCGCACCCTTCTTGCCATGTTGGGCTTGGTTTATTTTCCCAACCTTGGATGTTGAAGTCTTAGTCTATCTTCTTAGCTTAGATCTTCTTAGCTAGCTGTTTTTTATTTATTATACCACACGTATACTTCTTTTATATAGTTCCTTAGACGACTGTTAGTTAGTTAGAAAGCGGTTAGCTAGTTTTTTTAGTATTTTTTGTTTTTTTCATCTATATAAGCAAACTCTATGTACATTACAAATAGAGAATTCAATACAGAGTTTTACTCTCAATATTCATCAGTTTATAGAAAGAAGTATAGAAAAAAAAAGGTTTTAGATAAGGGTGTTCAATGTTTCGAAGAAGGAAAAGAGAATTTTATATGGATTTAAGGATAAAATGTTGGACCCCGAACTTTTGGTGAAAATTAGAAATATTAAAATGAATTTAAATGAGAAAGAAATTGGTGAGAAAAT